>JBAGKK010116363.1:0-47921 GCA_037177015.1 Euceroptres primus
AGATGAGGCAATGAACTTTCGAGTTCCAAATGCTGATAAATAATAATAATAATAATAATAATAATAATAATAATAATTTGCCCTGGAAAATGCTCTTCTCCAAATTTACATTGTCTGTCTGTAGTCACACATTTACTACTTGTTCACCTTTACTATTCATCATGAGTAATATTTTAATTCGCCTTGGATAATATTATTTTTTAAAGTTCAATTGTCTAACTATATAACGCTCTTACTACTTGTTTACCTTAACCACTTATATTGAGTAAAATTATTTAATTTGCCTTGGATAATATCCTTCTACAAAGTTCAATTTTTTTACAAGTAAATTTGTTTAATTTTCCCTGGAAAATATTCTTCTCCAAATTTGCATTGTCTAAACATAGTCACACCGTTACTACTTAGTTATCGTTACTATTCATCATGAGTAACATATTTTAATTCGCTTTAAATAATATTCTTCTCTAAATTTAAGTTGTCTGGCGATGTCACACTTTTACCACTTGTTTAACTTAACTACTTATATTGAGTAAAATTATTTAATTCGCCTTGGATAATATTCTTCTCCAAAGTTGAATTGTCTGACTGTAATCACATTTTTGCTAGTTGTTTACCTTTACTACTTATAATAAGTTTATTTGTTTAATTCGCCCTGGAAAATAGTCTTCTCCAAATTTGCATTGTCTAACTATAATCATACCTTTATTACTTGTTTGCCAATACTACTTATTATGAATAAAATTGTATAATTTGTCCTGGAAAATATTCTCTTCCAAAGTTGAATTCTTTGACTATAATCACAGATTTACTAGTTGTTTAACTTTACTACTTATATTAAGTAAATTTGTTAATTTTCCCTGGAAAATATTCTTCTCGAAATTTTTGTTGTCTGACTGCAGTCACACCTTCACTACTTGTTTACCTTTACTATTCATCATGAGTAACATGTTTTAGTTCACCTTGGATGATATTCTTTTCTAAAGTTAAGTTGTCTGACTATATCGCACTTTTACTGCTTTTTTACCTTAACTACTTATATTGAGTAAAATTATTTAATTCGTCCTGAATAATATTTTTCTATTTCACATGCATTGAATCTTCAAATACTAATGAACTTAAAATAGTTTGAAGAACTTTAAAAGTTTAAAGAACTTCAAATAGTTTAAATAACACTGAAAACTTCTTAAATTATTTCTTAAAATTTGAAAATTAAAAGCTATAATGAATTTAAATCTGATTAAGATACCGTGAATTTTTCTATAGAATGTTGGATAAAACGAATCCTTTCTTGTTGTTAGAAAGTGGCATGGAATTATTATTTTCACTCATCTTTCTCTTTCTTATTTCCTGTTTACGTGACATGAAGTAGATAACTATCGTCTCTTGTGTATTTTAAGCATGCCTCTTCAGACGCAAAAGCAATTTTATGATGCTGCTACTGAATTGGTATACATACATGCGGGTGCATAAAGTGAACAAACGAACGAATGATGAGGTAAGACGAGAAGTGGAATGAGAAAATAGAAAGAAGCGAGCGAACTCTGCTTTTCAAATTGCAAAGACGTATAAAAGAAAAGCTGCATGATTGAACTATATAATGAGGGCACAACGCTGACTAAAATAAGAAAGGAAACAGCAATCCTCGAGGATGAAATTACAAAACGATCCAAGAAAAGCAGGAGAAGAATAGGAAAATACTTCTGTTCATAATTTTCGAAATATTCAGGGAACGAAAAATCAGTTTTCATAAATGAAAAACTTATTAAATTCAAAATAACGTATTAAAGTTATTTTGGTTTCAAAATTACTTTTTAAATTCAAAATAACTTACTTTATTCAAAAAAACTTATCTAAATTAATGTCAAAAGAGAAAGAACATTACTACAGTATCAAATAATTCGAAAAATAAAATACAGAGTGCCTAAATGAATTGTTGATGACGCACTTGGATAATTTTAGTTGTTCACTAGTATGGCTGAAGCCTGTCAGTTTCAAACTGCGAGCCGCTA
Source organism: Euceroptres primus (assembly GCA_037177015.1). NCBI lineage: Eukaryota > Metazoa > Arthropoda > Insecta > Hymenoptera > Figitidae > Euceroptres > Euceroptres primus. The sequence continues at coordinate 2,010 of JBAGKK010116363.1, forward strand.
ATCAAATCAAATTATACTCAGTGAGCTGTTAATCAATCAGGGAATGCTACAACGGTTTGATTTAATTTTCTCAGTTGAAGTTTCAATAAAGTTAAATTGCCGCGCAGAGAATATTTCTTCAATGATACCCTCCGCGTTGACGCGAAAAAATCGATAAATTTATAAAGCTAATGAAGAATAGTTTCAAACAAAACGTGAAATGTGGAATTTCATTTTGCTAAATTGAAGCTAATTTTTTTGAGCCTTTATACGCTAATAAAGGGCTTTTGAAATATTCGCTTTGGCAATATTTCCAGTGTGTTCTAAATAGACTCACGATCCTTTGGAACAAAAATAAATGAAGAATTTTTGAAAGTTCCTAATTAATGAATTAGGGAAAAACGAGAAAGTCATAATTTTTTAAATAATTGTGCAAATTTATGTAGACATCTTCTTTGAGTTATGCCAAAATATACAGGCTTTATATATATATTTTTTTTATTTTTCTCTACGCTAGCGTTCTTTTTATCTTGTCTGACTCCTTTGCACTTACTTAAAGGACATTGCTACGGAGCGTACTATGCCTCTGAGATTACGTCTCTGCAGTTCTGAGAAAGCATGAGGATCTTCGTCTTTCCAGAAAGAACAAAATTCAATTTAACTCTGACCTTCCTGTCAGCTCAACACGCCTACACCTTTATAGATTCTTTATCAAAAATACATATAAGACAGAGATTTTTATATTCAATTTATAGCATTAAATTAAAATTTGTTTATTAATATAAAAAAATTACATTTACTAAGTATAGTTAATGAATTTAATATACTTTCGTTGATTTATAATTCATGAAACGTACTGTCCTGAATATTTCATTATAAAAACACCACCCTCTTGTATCATTAATTTTCCATTTTTTTCCGCTTCAAACAGACATTAGGGGTCTCCAATATCCCCTAAAATCTGAATTTGATAACATTGGGACCTTCAAACGATTGATTTCTAAAAACATTTTATATATTCACTTGAAGCGTACTGGGATTATTCTTAACTACAAAATAAAAATTAATAAACTAACTTCACTTAAAAAAGAGAACCATAAAATAGCAAAGTGAAAAAGTTTTAACTAATATCTTAACAATTTGAGGAAAATTGCTCACTAAACATTGTTTAACAATGTGATCAATAAAAGGGTGTTTTTTATTCATAATCTAATACATGGATAATTTTAATAGAAGGGAGTATAAGTTTTATATCAAAAATAAAATCGACCATGAGAGTAGTAATTACGTACAAATATATAGGCCTCTGTCATATCGGTAGAAGTATTGAAGTAATGGTTACTACCAAGCAGTAAATTTAGAGATAACTAACGCATATAGTACCAAGTTATCGCAATTTTCAGTAAAATCCGTTGCAGCTGCAGTAAAATTTTCAGTAATCTCTACTGCAATACACCTGATGTTCTCGTATTTCGCTGGAAGCAGTAACAATGCTAACAAACCAGCGAGAGCCTAAAATCAAACTAGGAGAATCAATTATATCAATGCAATTTTAAAATCACATTTAGATTGAATGCCGTCATCGCATAAGCAGGAAATTATTTAACTGGTCGATTATTGTCTCTAATCTGAAATGTATTTATTCAATTTCTATATTTTAATTTTCTTTATTAAAAACAACAAAATAATAACTTTATTTATATGGAATAAAAAACTTCAATTTTTTTTAAAGATTCTTTAAAAAATGTAGTATTTTTTAAATGTATTTTTTTAACTTTCAAGAATTGAAGAAAATTATTACGATTCACTGTCACATGTTCTACCTCAGGTCTCACCATTTTTATTTTCACATCTCAGAATTTTTTTTCTTATTTTGTTCTCACAACCCTCACTTCTCAATTTTGTTTTTCAAACTGCTTTGTCACAAAATTTGGATTTATCTCCCAAAGTTTGAAGAAAATTTATGATGCGAAATGTGAGATGTAAGAAACAAGTTTCAAGAACAAAATATAAAATGTGAAATACGAGATATGAGAAGAAAAATTGAGAAGCAGGTTGTGAAGTGTAAAAATCAAAAGATTGAAATGTGAGTTCACTGAAAAAATTAGTAGTTGGCCAATTAATTCAATAGTAAAAATTTTCCAAAAAAATTTTATTAGTTAATGTAACCATTTTATTAGTTGGCGTATCTATTCAGATTGTTGCAACAGCTATTTTAACAGTTACATCAACTAATAAAATATCTGTAGAAAATTCTTCCTACTAAAGTAGTTGATCAAACTACTTTTTTTTTCAATGGGAGAAACAGTTATATCATCCGATTTGCTTAAGCAATATATTATTTAACAGATCAATTATCGCGTCTAATGCAAAATGTATTTATTCAATGTCTATTTTCAGTTAATCTCTCATCAATCAAGTTTTGATTTTCCTTATTAAAAATAACCAAATAACTTTATTCATATCGAATGTAACCTTCACTTCTTTGTAGAAGATTCTTTTAAAAAATCCAATATTTTAAAAATGTTTACAATTTTCAAATTTTTTCTCTCATTTTCGACTTATCTCCTAAAGTTTGATCAAAATTTTTGACGCAAAATATGAGATGTAAGCAACAGGTTTAAGGGTATTTGATACATAATGATGTTACGAATTACCGACCGATTTTTTATTTATATTCAGCGAGTTCATTAAAAGAAAAATGCAAATATAATGCTGAAATTTGAGAACATAATAAGGAATATATCAAGGAATCGATGTCTGGTGCGTTTTAATTTTTATTTTGAAAAAAAATTATTTTTGATTTTCTTTCGAAATAAAAACTAAAAAGCACCAGGCATTGATGCCTAAATATATTTTTCATTATTACCCAAAATTTCAGAAATATATTTGCATTTCTCTCTTAAAAAACCCGCTGAATGTAAATTATAAATCGGCCAGTAATTCGTGACGTCATTATGTATAACATATCCTTAAAGAGCAAAATGTAAAACGGGATATGAGAGTTGCGAAGAAAAATTGAGAAGTGTATTGTGAAATGTGAAAATCAAAAGTTTGACATGTGAGAAAAAAATTATCTCTAAGCTACTAAAAAAATGAATAGTTGGGCCAACTACTTTAGCGCTCAGAAAACCGTTTGGTTTGGACACCAAAAGACTTTTGTTGGTATTTATCCAACCAACTGTTATTGTTGACTTCAAAAAACCAAATTTTTTTTGATGCCTGAAAAAAAAACAAATTTTTGTTGAGCTAACCAAAATTTTGAGACAAACAAACTTGACTAAAAAACAATTTTTTTTGCACAACAAAACTTTTTTGTTGTCCAAACCAAAAAGTTTTTTCAGTAAGTAGTAAGAATTTTTAACAAACAGTTTATTAGTAGATGCAACTATTAAAATTGTTGTTGTAACAAACTGAATAGTTACGTCAACTAATAAAACAGTTACATTAACTAAAAAAATGTTTGTTGAAAATTCTTCCAACTAACACAGTTGACAAAATGTTTGTAGAAAATTCTTCCAACTAAAATAGTTGACCTAATTATAATATTTTGTTCAATGGGAGAATTAATTATATCATCCGATTGGCATAAGCTGGATATTATTTAACAGATCAATTATTATCTCCGATATGAAATGTATTTTTCCAATTTCTACTTTCAGTTAAAATCATCTCAATCAAATTTTAATTTCCTTTGTCAAAGAAGCCAAAAAAATAACTCTATTCATATGGAATCTAACCTCAAACTTTTTATGGAAGATCTATTAAAAAATGCAATATGCATTTTAAAATCCTCAAAGATTGAAGAAGATTGCTTGAATTTCCAGCCCCTTGAAAAATCTGTTAGCACCGAGGTCCTAAAAGCCTCCTGATCCGGAGGGATTCTGTGAGAGAAAGTCTAGGATTTACTCTGCTTTATAGCCCGAGTTTCTACAACGCGTGTTAGAGGGGAAATCAGCTGCTTTCTGAAGTGCGTAATTGAGAGTTTGCGTGAAACACCTTTTAAGTTTAAATAGGCTTGGTCTGGAAGCTTGTAGTTGTAAGTGGCTCTCAGATGGAACTTGAGCGATTAGCAAGTACCTCTCGAGCTTTTCTACGATGCGCAACGCTCGATTTAATTAGAAGAGAGACCTTCCTAGAGCCCTACCTTGTTTCCAAATACCCCTATCGAGACCTATCTGCAATATAAGCTCCACACTCGTTCCGTTTACGTCGCCAGACGAAACATTCTACCATCGAAAGCAATTCCTTTTCCGAGGAGAGTTGCACGAAAGGAAGATCGACGACCCAGTTGACCTGAATTTGGACAAATGTCTACTGACACGTGCTACCTTGGTAACATCGAATCCCAACGCCATAGGAATTGGCCCAAATTGGCCACTTACCGAGGATCAGCTGAAAAAAGCACGAAATGGACCATTCTGCTTCAAAGATGTGGAATCCATTTCATTAAATAAAAGGAGAATTTTTATCTTCCAGAAAATACATATGGCGCCACAAGCCCTATGTTTAGGTATCGATGTCTGGTGCGATTCAATTTTTATTTCGAAAAAAAATTTTCAAAAATAATTGTTTTTCAAAATAAAAATTGAAACTCACCAGACATCGGTTCCTTGATATATTCCTTATTATTTCTTCAAATTTCAGCATTATGTTTGCATGTTTCTCTTAATGAACCCGCTGAATATGAATAAAAAATCGGTCGGTAATTCGTGACATCATTATGTATCAAATACCCTTAAACCTGTTGCTTACATCTCATATTTTTCGTCACAAATTTTGATCAAACTTTAGGAAATAAATCGAAAATGAGAAAAAAGTTTAAAAAACAAAATTGAAAAGTGATAGTCGTGAAGACAAAATAAGAAAAAATGATACTGAGATATGAAAATATGTATAAATTGTGGGACGTAAGAAATAGTCGTAATAATTTTTATCCATCCTTAAAGATTAAAAAATTTTAAACATATTTAAAATATTGGATTTTTTAAATGAACCTTCTACAAAAAATTAAAGGTTACATTTGATATGAATAAAGTTATTTGGTTATTTTTAAAAAAGGAAATTAAGACTTGATTAATGAGAGATCAACTAAAAATAGAAATTTAATAAATACATTTTGCATTAGAGACGATAATTAATCGATCTGTTAAATAATATCTTGCTTAAGCAAATCGGATGATATAAATGTTTCTCCCATTGAAAAAAAATTAGTAGTTGGGTCAACTACTTCAGTAGGAAGAATTTTCTACAGACATTTTATTAGTTGATGTAACTGTTAAAATAGTTATAATTTGGCAACAATGTGTTGCCAAAAGCATTCTTTGTGGATAGAAGTCTGTCTATAAGCCAATTTTCAATGGATTTTGATGTTTTTTTTTAATAACCGTAAGGCTTCCAGGTATAACGAGTCGGTGCAGAAAATTCACTTTTACCAAACAAAAATTTTTTATTTATCAACAAAATAAACAATATTTTTTTCATAATTTTTCAGGTGTCTTTTTTTTTAAGATCTTTAAATTGACTAAGGAAGAGTGTAAATCAGTGTAATAACTATCTAACAATAATTTCCAGTAGGTGCGAGTAAGAAAAAAAATTGTTTATAATGTTTTAAATAAATTAATGAACAAAAGCCATTTTCTCGTGATTCGCAATGGTTAGTTGTTTCAAATTCATAGTTTTTATATAAAATTTGAGAGAGATTAATGCCTAATTGCGATTAGTTAAGAATAACTGTTTGACATTTATTTAGGAATAGCTGCTTTTTGACAATTATTTAAACAATTTTTATAAACAAATACACAGTTTTTGTATGTCACAATAGGCTAAATTTTTTGCAGAATCAACTAAAAATGTTTTCTCAAAGACTGCTTACTGTCATTTTTTTCAAATGAACAACAACTGTTAATTATTTAAACAATATTTAAAGACAAATTCACATTTTCAAAATTATTTCACGAATAGGCCCAATTTATTTTGCGCAACCAACTAAAAATGTATTGCCAGTGACTCTTAGCTGTAATTTTGTTCAAATTAATAAAAAATATTAATTATTTAAACAATTTCTATAAATAAATGCACATTTTGACCATTTTGCCAAGAATAGACTCCATTTTCTTAGCCAATGGACAAGAACAGTTGATTATTTAAATCCATTTGGAAAATATTTTTTTTTGTGGAATGAACTAAAAAGCCAAGATCATTGTATATAATTTGACCTTGGTTTTTAGTTCATTCCGCAAAAAAAATAAATATTTATCATATTGTGTTGAAAATCATGTTGAAAAAGTGTTGATTAAACAATCAACACTTTTTCTTAATTAAAAAAATATGACAAGAAGGAATAATTGGCAAGACATTTCTTATTGATTCCGCAAAAAAAAGTCATATTTATCATGGAAAAATGGTCGAACTGTGAATTTGTTTATAAATATTGTTTAAATAATCAACACTCATCTTAATTAGAAAAATATAATAAGAAGGAATAATTTGCAAGACATTTCTTGTTGATTTCGCAAAAAAAAATTTTAAAGGATTTTGGGAAAATGGTAGAACTGTGAATTTGTTTATAAATATTGAGTAAATAATCAACAATTCTTGTTAATTGGACAAATATTACAAGAAGAAGTCATTGGTAAGACGTTGCTAGTTTATTCCACGAAAAAATATAAGCCTATTCATGCAAAAGTGGCCAAAATGTACATTTGTTTATAAAAATTGTTTAAATAATTAACTTCTCTCCTTCATTTGCAAAGTATCATATCAAAGAGTCATTGGCAATAAATTTTTAATTGATTGCGATAAGAGAATGGAGCCTATTCTTGGAAAAATAGTCAAAATGTGCATTTATTTATAAAAATTGTTTAAATAATTAATATTTTTTATCAATTTGAACAAAATGACAGCTAGGAGTACTGACAATACATTTTTATTTAGATCTGCAAAAAAATTGTACTAATTCGCGGAATAATCTTAAAAATGTGAATTTGTTTATAAATATTGTTAAAATAATCAACAGCTGTCCATCTGAAAAAAATAACAGCAAGGAGTCTTTGTCAAGACACTTTTGGCCAGTTCTGCAAGAAATTGAGCCTATTCATTATAGCATACGAAAGAGGGTAGTTTTTGGCTAAATAGGGTATTTTTAACAACTATTTTCAACAACTATTTTAACAGCAATTTTGACATAATACTTTTTATTCAATATCTGGGGATTATTTGTCGCTAATTCAGTCAATAATTATCCTCACAAAAAGAATAGGACTTGAAAATAGATTTTTCACTTTTTATAAGGGGTAATTTTTCACTTTTAAGGGTAAGTTTACAACTTTATCAACTTTTTTCCAGTTTAAAAAGTTTTTTTATAGCAATTCAAGATGTTTAGGCCAAAACTGCATTCAATTAATATATTTTCAGAGAAACTGCGAATTTTTTCGTTTAGGTGTGCTTTAATACCCTTGGAACAGTTCTAAGCGTTTTGAAAAAATCCTCAAAAAATTCCACAATTGTTTTCTCACTTTATGGAAGCTTTTCAGAACCAAGGTAAAAAATCAAAGAAACTTTTTTTTGGGACGCCCTAATGCATAGTCTCTAGGCTTTTGACGAGGATTTGCACTCAGCATCATTAAGCTGCAAGATTAGATTCGCCTGTAGTTATCATACTGACTGCATCAACTGATCAATATTATCATTAGTTAATGGGTCTGGATTACAAGGAATACTAATAATTGGATGGAGTTTGTAGTAAAGGAATTATTTGTTGTTCTGGGCAGGATACATTTCGCTTTTTAGGATTCGAATTGCAACTTGCATTTGGTTAGAATCACACGAAGCAAGGAATGTCGGATAACCTAAGATCTGATTTTAGTTACAGAACACGTTCTTGAACTATCGATGGTAGGGGTAGTAGAGTGGAGTAACATTGATTAGTAATTACTGCACGTAGGATCACAAGGCTGCTGGATAGGCGCGGATTGCTGCTTGGTATATGGACCACTTGTTGGTACCCAGAGATTGTGCATCGAATTCAAAGCTACTTGGAAATTGGAAACATCTTGTGGCTTTGGATCGAACATGCTCTTGACCTAATCATTTATACCGGGCACAATAAAAAATTTATCAGAAGATGATTGATGATAATTATAAGTGATTATTATTGTTAGTGAATTAAATTTTTGGTTTATTTTTTATCCTTCTTTTTATCAACTTTTAGTTCTTATTACGTTATTATTATATCCCTTCTCCTTTATCATCATCTACATCATTATTTTCATTTTCAACAATCCCATAATCTTCATCTACATCCTTTTCAATCTTTTTCTTTATTTTTAGGTATAAATTCTTAATCTTCCTTTTAGCTATCGCTATATTTTGTACTACCTTTTTTATCATCATCAATTACAGATTTCTGTCGATGACCGTGTCTATTGTAACTGTTTATGCTTCCTTTATTTTCAGTATTATTTTCCAATGTTTTGGAACAATATTTTTATCTTCTTTTGGTTTTTGCTATATTTATTCAAGCTTCTTTAACTTTATCAACTTCTGGTTGCAACAATTGGCAAGGTTTCTCTATTTCCACTTGATCAATCAGCATCATCTATTTATTTTCATTCTTTTTGTTGGTCTTTCCTTTTCGATCTTTTTCTTCACTTTGTGACATAAAAATTTTCATATTCTTTTAGTTATTGCTATATTATCTTCTACCTTCTGCACCATCATCATGTAATGGTTTCTTTACTTGGTTTTTGTATTTTTGGTATTGTTATCTACCTCGTTCAATTGAAGCCTCGGCAGAGATAAGGGTGGTTTAACCAAAGTCTTGTGTTGACGGAATTCTATAAAGTTATTTTTTCTTTTTACTTGTTTTTTGTTCGGCGAAAGCGCTGCAATAGCTAAATGGCCATTTTTCGAAAATTGTTTTTGAAAAAAGTTGAAATAGTTGAGGTTATATTTACTTATTGGCAACAGAAGCCTCAATCTTTTAATTTTATTGTGAAAATAATTTAAATCGTGTTTTTAAAAATAATTTATCATTTCTAAAATATTATATTTGAAACTACCGGCTCTGAACGTTTTACTGTTGAGACTTCGATTTTCTTTTTATTAATAATAGATTTCCTAAACCTCGTTATAGTCCTTTTTTATTTTCCCTGCTTCACCTGCTTACCATTCCGCTAAATTTAGTTTTCGTGTTTCATTTCTATTTAACAGTTCTAGATTATTTTTTTAAAAAAGTATTTTTAAAATTAAGATCGATGCGAGTAAGTAAATAACCTCAACTATTTTGCCTTTTTTTGAAAAAAATTTTCGAAAATTGTCATTTCAGCTATTGCAGCGCTTTCGCGGAATACAAAACGGGTAAAGAGAAAAATAACTTTATAGAACTCTGTGGACAAAAAACTTTGGTTGATCCACCCTTATCTCTTCCAAGGCCTGAATTGTTTCTCACCTCACCTTTTTAAATTTCTTCTATTCGTAATGCAAAATCTTACTATTATATATCTTCTTTTAGTTATTGCAATATTTCCTTTTACCTTCTTTATCATCAACGTCTACTGGTTCCTTTAGTTAAAAATGTGCTTCTATTCCTTCTTCATTAACATCATCATCTACCTCTTTTAAATGTTGTTGTTTTTCTTTTATATTCAATTTTCTTCTTTTCCTTCTTCTTCTTCACTTTCTAAAAATAAAATTTCCATCAAGAGGAAAATAAATAAATAAATCTTGTTTCAGTTGTTATATTCTACCTCATGTACCATCATCATTTTACACGTTCCTTTAGTTATTGTTAGTATTCTATTCTTGGTTTTATCATCTATTTCGTTTAATTGTTTTTCCTCTCCTTTTCTTTTTAATCTTCTTCTCTTTGTGACATAAAATCCTAATCTTCCACTTCTTCTTTAGGTTGTTGCAATATTTCATTTTACCTTCTTTATCATCAAAATTGACTAGTTCCTTCAATTGGTAATATGCTTCTATTTTTTCTTCACTATCATCATGATCTACTTCTTTTAAATACTATTGCTCTCTTCTTCTTCACTTTGAAATATAAAAATTAAATACTGTTGCTTTCTTCTTCCACACTTTGATACAAAAAATTTTCGTCTTCATCTTCTTCTTTTAATTAATTATTACTACATCATCAACAACATCATCTAATACTATTTCTAATATGTATTAATTTCCTATTTATTTTTCATTATTGTCATCATTATCATCTACTTCTTTTAATTGTTTTTACAATCTTATCATTTACAACCTTCTTCTTTACTTTGAAACATAAAATCTGATGTAACTCATTATCAACATTACCAACAAACTACGCGGAAATTCGATGGCACATCGAATTTTTTGATTAAACTGACAAAACAGTATCGATGTGTAGGCAGCGTGAAATGCCCGAAATTGTTTTGACAACCAATAACAAAAATCAGCGCATTTACAAGGCGCTAAATTCATATTTTATGGAAACCATTTCTTTGATCTATAGGAATGTAGCCATATACATGTGGCAAAGAAATTTGAATTATCAGGACTCTCTGACGTTAATCATCATCTTTTCGTCAATTTATCGAAATAAAGATTTCATAAATTGACCAACCTATGAAGTTGTCTCAATACTGAAATAAAATACTATGTTTTATTTCTTTTATTTCAGTAAAATATGGAACTTGACGGTTAGGATGGCCATTTAAATTCAACTTATTCTTTTTCAAAGGTCTTTCCTCATAAAATTAAACATTTTAAGAAAATAATGAACCCCTATTTTTTTAAATAATTTTTTTGGTCCCCCGCAAGGAACTTAAAGTTATAAATACGGTAAAAAATGTTTTTTCTTAAAATGAAAAAATAGACGGTATTTTTTTTGGTTTAAGGAAAACTATTAGACGGTAAGATCTGAGAAATATTTTTTGCAACACATGCATGAAAATGGCCATATTCCGTGACCGTAAAGCATACGCGAAATTCCAGATTTCTCTACTGTGAGATTAGCGTGCGGGAATGAAGCATTCCCGCACTCTTTTTCGTGCGGAAATATTCCCGCACTGGCATCATTTATGAGCGCGTTAGTTCGGGAATTAATATTTACACGACATGTGGCGCTATCACCCAGCGTAGCCGGGCAACGTAACTGACCGTCACTGAATCTCACACTCCGCGTTAAGTCTTGCAATTTTCATGCATTTTTTGCAAAAAATATCGTATGTAACAAGTGCGAGAATTTGAGCATTCCACGAATGTTACAAACTTCACACTCTTGGAATTTTCAACTTGCCACACTTGTTACACAATGTACTATTAAAGTGGCGCTTATAGGGTACCAAAATAATCTAAATTTTAAAGAATGTAATAGCTTTATCCCCTAAGATTTTTCCTTATAAGAAAAAAATATCATCCCATTTTTTGTTTTGCCAGAAAAACATATTTTAGAGTTTAAGAAATACTTATTATTTTATTGATTTAGAACTTTTTTGATAGAAACATTATTTATTATAAACTCTATTTAGCTAGTAAATTATCATTTTTTTACTGTTTTTATTACATTTTTGATATCGAAATAAGTTTAATCTAATTTCAATCTCTTGGCAATAGTGGACTTTTTTAAATCAATAAATTTTTCGCTGTGTTGTTCGGCGACTTGTACTTGTAGTATAGTTTCTGGTCCTCTTAATTCGAAAGGCTTGAGTTGAATAACAATAACACTTTAAAAGTTCACAAACCGCAAAACGGAGAAGTCGCAGTCTGGGTTATGATTTTCTAACTCCATGAATTAAACATTTATACATAAAGAAGAAGAGTAAAAAATAATCGCAGTGACTTTACATGCAAGCGTGAAGTTCAAAACAGTACTTACTATCGTCGAATAACACTGCCAGAAATTTAATCATCAAAAAACCAGATTAATTTTATTTCAATATCAACAATGTGTTTTACTTTCTCCTTTCAATATGCAAAAACAATGATAATTTACTAGCTAAAAAGAGTTTATAATAAATAATATTTTTATCAAAAAATTCTAAGTAAATAAAATTATACGTATTTCTTAAAAGAAAGTACAAAACTTTTGATTTTACTAAATGAATAGTTTTAGCATATAATATTTGAAATAAAAATTATTCATTTTTAAGTGTATTCACCTTCCATATAATTTATTTGCACACCTTCATCAAAAATTTCAGAGAAAAATGGTAAAAAAGCCTTTTTCGACACGTTTGTGATCTACTGCCTCCAAAACGGTTCTGAGACAAAAAAGGTATAAACAAAAAATGTTCGCTGAAAAAAACAAACATCTTTTTTCGTGTATTTTTTTTCGCTAAAACCAATAGTTTTCAAAAAATGGGGGAAAAGTCGTTTTATTTTTTTCATGCACCTTGAGCAACCTCTAAAATATGTTTTTTGTGAAAAGCAAAAAATAGGATGTTATTTTCTTTCTTATAAGGGAAAATCTTAGTAGCACAGTCAAATTAGCCGCAAAAGGGCCATTTGCTGAAACAAATTAGAAGCAAGCTGACTTTTGTCTTAAAATGTTTGGATAGACGTCCTTTTGAAGCCCTGAAAATTTTAAGGCTGAATGCTTAAATAAGGAACATAAAATTGCAACATTTTTTCAACACGTTTGCTTGGATTGTTACTTTCGATTAAAAGATAGGTGAAAAGTGTATAGGACTTTGTTCTCAGGGCATGAAATAAGCTTTAAAACGAGCCCTTATCGAATATCCTGCGATAAATAGTTTACGAGATATGAATTTGTTAATTAACATTTTGCGTTTTTCAGGGAAAACAAAGCGATGATGAATTTTCATTGTTGCAAAAAAAAATCGCGATCGGATTTTTGCTATTGGATTCTCAAATTGCATATTTCAAAGTATTAAAAAACATTTTTTTTGGATTTCAGTATCCAGAAATGACAAAGGGGTGGGCGGGGGTACTTTTTTTTAAACATTGATATTTTGTACCCAATTTTTGCAGACTTTTCCGGTAGCTGTAAGTATGAAAAAAAATTATTGCTTATAACGATTTGTTATAAACAGTGTGCAAAATTTTGTGGACATCAAACATACTTTATCCTGAAGATTCATAATCTGCTAAACATTTCAGCAAAATTGAACTCAACAGATTTTTTTTACAAAATATGAATGTTTAAAAAAAAATTACCCTCGCCCACCCCTCTGTCACTTTTGGATACTGAAATCCAAAGAAAATGTTTTTTAATACTTTGAACTATGCAATTTGAGAATCGAATAGCAAAAACCCGATCGCGATTTTTTTTTGCAACAATGAAAATTCATCATCGCTTTGTCTTCCATGAAAAACGCACAATTTTAATTAAAAAATTCATATCTCATAAACTATTTATCGTAAGATATTTTCTAAGGCACATTTTAAAGCTCATTTTATGCTCTGAAAACAAAGTCCTATACACTTTTCACCTATCTCTTAATCGAAAGTAACAATCCAAGCAAATGTGTTGAAAAAATGTTGCAATTTTACGTTTTTTGTTAATAACAAAGCTTTGTTTAAGAATTCAGCCTCGAAGTTTTCAGGGCTTCAAAAGGACTTCCATCCAAACATTTTAAGACAAAAATCAGCTTGCTTATATTTTTTTCCAGCAGAAATCCTAATTTGACTGTACTATAGAGGATAAGGCTATTACATTCTTCAAAATTTAGTTTATTTTGGTACCCCATAAGCGTCACTTAAAAATATTTCTCAGGTCTGACCTTCTAATAGTTTTCCTTGAACCAAAAAAATTACAGCCTATTTTTTCATTTCATGAAAAAAAAATTTTTACCGTGCCGTAGAGTGGGGCTATTCGCGCATGGTGGGGCTAATAGGTACAACTCACTTTAAGTATGTTTTTTAATATGATAATTTAAATCAAAATAATAATCTCCTAGCATATAAGATTCAGAAGGATTTCGACTTTGCTGAAAATGAGGGTCGAATTTTATATGACCTCTGCACAAGTATTGGAAAATGTTTAAATATGTAGGTGCATTCTAAAAAATTGGTTTGACCTCCAGACTTTTTATCAGTTCAATAGTTTAAAAGTAATAAAAAATTCTCGGTTGACCATGTTTTTATTTTAAATTTAGGTGATAAAAAGAATTTTTTTCATAAATGCGAGTTTGTACTTTCATTAATTATTTCGAAGGTGATATATGAAAATTCGAAGATCGGCGTTACAATTCGTCTGGTTCAGCAAATTATGCTATGTGTTAATTTTTAAGTTTTGTGCAGTCGCATATTTTTGTTTTTTTAAAATTATTTCTTTTTTAAAAAGCTAAGTTGAAATAATATTTCACAATTATTGATAGTTTTCGAAATATAACAGTATAAAATATGAGGGTACCTGTCAGAAACCTAACCTCACTTTTCAGTTTCTATTATTTTCGATTTTGCAGCTCAATCGATGACAGAATTAAGTTTTTGTGTTTAATTTTTAAAATTTTAACATCAATTATAGGAGGAAATGTTAATTCTAAAAGTCATCTGTAATTATTATTATTTTAATATAGAGCAAATTTTTTTGCTTCCAAGACAAAATTTGTATCAGTTAAATTATTATAGATTATAGATCAGTTAAGTTGCTCAGTTTGGGATGGCTAGTAAATTAAATGGTTAGATATGACCTTAGAATCTTAGTTGGATGTTAAACAAATTATAGATCCTTCTAAAAATATATTTCGTTAATATTAATGTTGATGTTTAATTGTTTTATTTTTTCTGTTTGATAAATCTCAAACTAATCTTAATTTCCTAATTAAACTTTTTTTATCATACTTTATAATCAGAAAGTATTCTCAAATAGTGAAATAATAATTCTAAATAGTATTTTAGTATTAAGAAATTTTTTTATTCATTTAAAATATAAAAAAACAATAGTTGTGCTTATTTAGAAGATCGGCGGTATAAAAAGGTACAACTTTTCAACAATGATAATAAGTAGAAAATGATTTTAAAATCTAGAAATGATTGATTTCTCTTTATAAATGAGTCCTCTAACTGTCTGTAAAAGTGAAAAAGCTGAAAAAAATTTTTCTTTTGCGTAAAGTTAAAAAAAACTCAAAAAATACATAAAAGTTGTATCTAATAGCCCCACTCTACGGTATTTATGGGTGATTGCCAACAAATTAACCATATTTGACCACGAAATTTCCGAAAAAGTAATTATTCTATCTTGCCTAAAATATGTTTTTTTAAACACGACCAATCCAAGAGAGTATGAAAAAACGAAATAGAGAGATCAAGGAATAGGTATATTTGTGATAGTTATGAATTCTGTACCAAAATAACTTGTATACCTATGTTTCTGCGTAATAAGCATGGAGTCTTACTTGAGTTCTGAATGTTTTTAAGTAAGTGAATGCATAGAAGTTGATGAACAAAACTTTAGGAATGGAAATCATTTTCGGGGAGTTTGAGAGGAAAAAATGAAGTCAAACGTCCTTAACCTCAAAAATCACTAAGTTCGCAATGTATGACATTCGACCTTGACAATATAAATATTTGAAGAATCTTTTGAAAATATTCCAAAAACAGGTGAAAATTATTAAAAATATGAAAAGCATCTACAATTGCACGATTTATTTGATATTGACTGCATATTTTCAATATATCTTTTCGTTTAATAAAATTTTGAATTCATAGTTCTATAAATATGACATTTTGTAAAATGTATTGTGCAAAAATAGTGATTATTATAGTCTGCTATTTGGAAATTCTTACGAGAATTTGATTTTCAACTATATGAAAATGTTCGTTAGCCTAAAATTAACAATTCTTCGTAGTATTTTGCCTAATTTGAATCACAATCTTCGAGTTTTATCTTAAAAAAGCAAAAATCGTAAAACCTGACACAAAACTTGAGGACAGACTTTGGGAGCGATTTTTCGCATCTTCAACAGTAAAATATTCAACTTATCACTCCTTAATCATTTTTTTTCAACTTACTTCAATCGATTTTCATAAGCCCAAATTATAAAAGAAAATATTTTTGATATTCTTTAGCAATTTTCTATTTTAAATTTTTATTTTGGAACGTCGTGTAATCTGATATTTTTCAAACATTTTTATTTATAATTTCTATACGAAGTGGTCTAAAATTTTGAAACTTTCCTAAATTGTGCCCTGATGTGAGTACTTTGCTTAGATATATTTAGAAAAAATTAATTAATCACAGAATATATAAAAAATGATAGGGACTTAAAATTATTAACTTTTTGGCAATCACCCTTATAAACTTAAGTTCCTTGCGGAGGTATAAAAACATTGTTTAAAAAAAATAAGGTTTCATTATTTTGTTAAAATGTTTAATTTTAGGAGGTAAGACCTTTAAAAAAAAATAAATAGAATTTAACTGGGCACCCTACTGATGGTATCGTTGGGTTCCTTTTTAATTGTTTTTCCGTGTAATTATCAGTTACCTAAACAATCAACAAATTCTTAAGAACATCATCATATCCACCAATGTTATAATCTTCCACCCTATTATTTAACTAAATATCATTAAGATCAGATGAAGTAGCGATAATAATTTGGTTGACGTATTGAGATATTGCGTGTTAGGAAACGAGAAGAGTGGAAACGATGAGTCATTCTGTCGCGCGGAAGCAATTTATCAGGGTTGGCGTTGGTGGCGCCGGTAAAGGATGCCCGGGAACGGGACGGGCCTTCCAAAGAAACACTTTACGAATGCAACAGGCGATATGAAACTAACTATGTACTTAGGTAGGCCTACGCTATACGTATCTCGGGCTCGGTAGCAACTGGTGGTTGCACTGGCATGGCACCGGCCGCGGCATGCCTGGCTGCCGAGCCCACTTGCATCGCTCTTCCACCGTTTGTTCTCAAATAGAGAGAAAATCCGAGGGATAAGCGAACGACCTTGGCTACAATCCAAACCGCTTCCACCCAGTCCAAGGTATTCCGGATCTATCTCTTCTTGTTCGTCGTTCCATCTTCCGGACTCGCCAATGTTCACTTAACGACCACTTTGATTCTGCAACAGGCTCCTGCATAAAAAACAGCCTGTTCTCCTCCGGATCGGTATAAAATTCCAATAATTGGAAATAGTATCTGCCCAAAGAGAGTTCCAATAAATCCGATTGAAAATGTTTAAAAATATTGTTTAAAAATGTAATTAATTTGAGAAAGGATTGATGTAGCAGGTTAATTTTAGACTGGAATAATGAAGTGGCTAAAGGAAGTGTGCTTCCAGTGGAGCATGCATTAATGATGCCGAAACCTTTGAAAGGACCGTGCTTTGTCTGGATAGTAACTGCAGTGGCTATTCCATTTCAGGTGCCTCTAGGCCGAGTCACTGAGGCTTGAATAATGCACGCCCCTCATGAAGACCCTAAACATCTCGATCACGCATTACGATTTCCAATTCCCATCTGACCCCAAATGGCGTATCAGTGTAGGATTCCTCCCTCCACTTTTGGAAAGCAGTGGAGCTTTCATGATCAAAGGAGATTGGAGTCTAAAGATAGTATCCCTTCGCAGGACCTCAAAGCAAAGGATCCCAATGAAGGAAAAGGGAACTTAGAAAAGAGGAAGTGTGAAAATAGCTGATTAGTTGTTCTATATGAAGAAAATAATCAAGTCCTGTTTTTTTCCTTAATAAGAAACGATAATAAAATAAACTCATGACGAGAATAATTTTGATAGTGTTATTGACACGGTCATCTTATTCTTGTCTTTCGTCTGGTTTTTCTTATTGTAGTTCTTGTTCTTCTTCTTGTTGTCCTTGTTCTTGTTCTTCGTCTTCTGCCTCTTCTTGTTGTTCTCCTTTTTCTTATTCTTGTTCTCCTTCTGCGTCTTCTGCTTCTGCTTCTTTTTGTCCTTGTTTTTCTTCTACGTCATCAGCTTCTTCTTGTTGTTCTTGCTCTTGTTCGTCTACTACGCCTTCTGCTTCTTCTTAGTTTTCCTGTTTTTGTCTTTCTTGTTCTTCTTATTCTTGTTCTTCTTGTTCTGCTTCGTCGTCTTCTGCCTCTTTTTGTTATTCTCCTTCTTATTCTCCTCTTTCTTGTTGTTCTCATTTTTGTTCTTCTTCCTGTTCTCATTCTTCTTCTTCTGGTTGCTCTATTTCTTGTTCTTATTCTACTTGTACTTGATCTTGTTCTTCTTCTGCGACTTCTGCTTCTTCTTGGTCTTTTTGTTGTTGTTTTTCTTGTTTTTCTTGTTATTTCCTTCTTATTCTTGCTCTCTTACGTCTTCTGGTTCTGACTCTTGTTCTCCTTTGTCTTCTGCTTCTTCTTGTTCTTTTTGTTGCGGTTCTTCTTTTCCTTGTTCTTATTCTTATTCTTCTTTTTGCTGATCTTTTTCATTTTCTTGTTCTGCTTGTTGTTGCTCTTCTTGTACTTGTTCTACTCGTTCTTGTTCTCCTTCTTCATCCTCTACGTCTTCTTGTTGTTGTTCTTATTGTTCCCCATGTACGACTTCTTGTTTTTCTTCTACTTCTGCTTCTTCTTCTTTTTCTCCTTCTGCGCCTTCTGCTTCTTCTTGATCTTCTTCTACTTCTTCTTGCTGTTGTACTTATTCTGGTTTTTTCCTTCTCATCCTTATTCTAGTTCTTCTTCTACGGCTTCTGCTTCTTTTTGTGTTTTCTTCTTGTACTTCTCGTTCTCATTCTTGTTGTCCTTCTACGTCTTCTTGTTTTTCTACTACTTCTACTTCTTCGTCTTCTTCTTATCCTTATTCTTTTTCTACTTCTGCTTCTTCTTCTTGTTCTTCTACGTCTTCTGCTTCTTCTTGGTCTTGTTGTTCTTATTGTTCCTTCTTGCTCCAGTTTTTCTTGTTCTTCTTCTACTTTTGTTTCTTTTTCTTGTTCTTCCTGTTGTTCTTCTTGTTCTTATTCTTCTTATTGTCCTTGTTTTTCTTCTAAGCCTCCTGCTTCTTATTCTTCTTGTTGCTGTTCTTCTACTTCTGTTTCTTCTTCAGTTTGTGATATACAATTTTAATTTTATTTTAGTTTTTATTATATTTTTTTCTTCCTTACTTTTCATCGTCCATTAACTCCTTGAGCGGCATTGACGCCATATGGCGCACATTTTTTTCGGGCCAGAAGCGCGCATTGACGCCATAGGGCCCACATCGATTCTTTTGCGATTGGCTCGAAGAATTTTTGCAAAAATTGGTACCCAGGGGTTTTTCGGGTTATTAAATACGAATTTTGAGTCAAAATTTTGAAAGTCAAAATCGCGAATATGCTATAGCGGACATGAAATTTAAAAAATTTACTGAATTCGGATGAAAATTGGTACTCTGGGGTTTTCGAGATATCTGATTACGAACCAACACTCCAAATTCGGAAATTCAATATGGCTGATTCAATATGGGGGATCAAAACGTAAAAATTATTTGATTTGGACGAAAATGAGTACCCTAGGGTTTTCGAGATCTCTGATTACGAATCGACACTCAAAATTTGAAAATTCATTATGGCGGTTCTAATATGGCGGACTACAATATAAAAATTGACGGTAGGTCAATAAATACGGTAGGTCATAGGCTCGATAAAAATATATTTTTTTGAAAGTAGGACTACCAAGTAAGATTACCCCTATATCTTTTAAACAGCAATTTGAATTTTCAAATTACGAGTGCGGATTCGTAGACAGTGACCTCGAAACCCCCCAAGTACTAATTTTCATCGAAATCGAAGAACTTTTTTTTCTCTGCGCTTTTGGAACGGACCGTAAAATTTTTCTTGCCACTCAAGGGGTTAATTGGGATAATTTTTCTGTTTCTACTTCATTACTGTCATCATCATTTACTTATTTTAGCTGTTATTGTTGGTTTTACGACTTCTTCAATTTTCTTCTTTATTCTATAAAAATGATAAGGATTCCAGTCAAAATGGCATTGGAGTCTAAAAATAGTGATCTCAACAGAGCTTCAAAGAAAAAAAATACTAATGAAGTAATTCGGATCTTAAAAGAAAGGTGCGGATTATTTATTCTATACGAAGAAGAGATCCAAATCTCTTTTTTTCTTCAATAAAAAATTATGCTTCTTATGTATCATAAGATAAACTAACGATAAAAATTCTGACGGTTTTGCAAAAAGCAGAAAAGATAGAAGACAGGTTAAGTCTTGTATATCCAGCTTATTTTTGAGTCGTAAAGGGCTCACGAGATTAGTTTTGAATATTTTTCCAGTGAGATTTGCAAATACTCTTTTACCTGGCAGAAAGTAGATCCCACAGAGAGATTACGGTGCGTCAAAGGTTTCTGTATCCGCGTTGAAGATTTTCAGAAGTATATCAAGCATAGAGACTCCGCCTATCAATTTACACATGAAATCTATTTGCAGAGGTAGCAAGCATTTCATTACCTTTCGGTGATTCTGGCAAACAGCAGTTCCTCTCTGCGTAAAATCCTTATTTACCAGCCGGATTACATCCAGCTGTTGGAAGTACCAGGTAGACTTGTGCTTCAGCTACTTTGCCATCTTACGATCCCCATCCTCTGTTCAGCGTCCCAGTTTCATCTCAAAAGCTCAACCTCCATGGTGTACCTCGAAAGCTGTTCAAGATCGATTGCAATACTTGCTCCAAATGAAATTCAACGAGAATGGTTCGCTTTATATCCTGCATCTTGGCAAGGTGCTGAATTTTTCAAAAGCCTGTACTCTATTGCGGTGGCGATTCAAACACAAAACGACTCTATGATACATAATGCGAGAGAAAATAAGAAAAATGGAGCGTAGAAAAGTAAATTGTTTACAGCACTTAATTCGTGGATCAAATCGGCGAAGTGAATTGGAGCAAACGAACTTGACCTGCTTTTTCAGTCTTGTGCGTCACTTGACTTACGGAAGCGTTGTTATTCCATTACTGCTATATTTCAGTGATATTTCTTGGAAATGAGTTTCTCTGTTCCTGCAATCCTACCTTCGAGCGATGGGACTTGAGTAAACTTTCTTGTTGGCGGAAAACCTTTTCGAAATCAGGAAAATTGAAACAAGGAATTGTGACACTCTCAGGCTTATTTTGAGCTGCACGAGGACATGATCCTCACGTGAACCAATTCTGCTTTTAAAATATAATTTCCTCTTGGAAGAAAATTTCTCCTCCATCCAAGCGAGTAATCTTCTCGGCAATCTATTTGACTACTTCCCTGGAAAAGGGACTGGAAGGGATATGTCTGCTTAATTTATTTGCCCTCAGTCAGAAACTGATTTCTATCTTTACTAAGCACGTTAATTTGATGAAATGCCAAAACGAGATTTCAAAATTACTGAAATAATGACTCCTCTCGGATTAGAATTAGGTAGCTGTTAAAAAAACGTTTGATCATTTATATTCGATTAGATTATTTGTCGATCTCCATCTCAATACCGTGTCCGGTTCGTCGGATACTTGGATCTTGCTGAATAGATAAGTAAAGAAGGGAGATAGGAAAGTTTCTCATGTTGGATTATTAAATTCCTTGAGCCCCATCGCGAATACCTACTTGGAGAATCGATACATTCACTGAATATTTCAGACAGTGAACGCTCACGAGCCCTCTGACCCGATCCCTAACAAGCGTAAACATTAATCGAAATCTCTCTGCAAAGATTTCGGCGAAATGCGATATCTTAGCTAACCGAAACCACTTTCGCAAGTACTTACCGGGGATATTTGAAAAATTCGATATCGAACGCCGGGTCAGACTTTAACCAAGAAAGATTGTTTCATATTAAAATATATTTTACATTTTTAAAACAAATTTTCACAAAAAAGATCTTGCAGAGGAAATAATTAAAAGTCGATTCAGTTAGAAATCTCTAAAAAGCGAATTTAATTCTGAAAATTACATTAGACTCATTGCTCGCTTCGAAAACAGAATCAAGGTACTTTTTCGATTGCATTTGAAGATGTTGTAAACAATATCATCTTCGTTAGATAGAACGAGAAATACCCTCAAGAGTAGTGCAATCTAAGCTCGTATGTTTGAGGCAATAAGAAATATTGCTTCTTCAGTTTCTTGAACGATTACGGGATATTGAAACTTAGTGGAGAAACAGAGAAATAAAACCTCTTATATTTTATGTAATAAACCTTATAATATAGCTTTTTCCAAGTTTCTATTCGCAAATTTTTAATTCGAAAGATGTCTTCCAAAACTTTAGAGTATTTCAAACAAACAGTAACTTACTTTTGACTAAAAACGTTTAAACACACATCACTTTTGTTCTTCAAAAGCTGCCTTTAGAGGAATTCCCTTTTGGTACGTCAATTATATTTTTATTTTGAAGTCCCTTTTGTTCCCTTTTTTTTAACATGATTTTTCTTTTAGATTACCTACTTTAAAGGAGTTGTCGAACCAAAAAATGCCTTTACTACTGCTTGTCTGATCAAAATTAGGATGATTAGATATTTTAATTTTTCTATTTCGATATTTTAATTATTACTTGACTTGTTGCCTGACTAAGAACAGTTTATACTACTGATTTTTCATTAGTTTTATATTTATATGTATTTTAAATTCAATATTTTGTGGGAGTAATTTCTTTTTTATTAATTTCTGCTTGACTGATTAAAATTGGAATGATTAGATATTTTAATTATTACTTAACATGTTTCCTGACTATACAGGGTTTATACTACTGATTTTTAATTAATTTTGTATTTCTTTACATTTTATACATTTTTTCGGCTTCAAAAATTATTTCGGAATCATTTTTAGAGGAATTTAGAGGAAACTTCCTTTTAGAGGAATTGTCTGATAAAAACCGATTTATACTACTGAATTGTTATTTCAGAATCTATTTTTAGAGATGTTTAGAGTAAATTTCCTTTTAAAGAAATTGTCTGAACTAACTACATTTATATTACCAAAAATTGAATAAACTACTCATTTGATAAATTCCCTTTTCCTGTTTCAATTATTGCCTTGAAATCCCTTCTGTCAGGAACTAAAATTTCTTAAAAGAATCGTCTGACAAAAAGGTTCATATACTACTGATTCCTTCTGTTCATAATTTTTTCTACATCGTTTTTATTCTGGAGTAATTTCTGTTGTGTAGAAGTTTTCTTTTTTTGTAAATAATATTTCTCTTAGATCACATATATAAGGTTGTCTGGACAAAAAGTGCCTTTACTACTGTTATCTGATCAAAATTGGGATACTCCACTTATGATATACTTTAGTTCTTTTGTTTTAATATTTTAATTATGACTTAACTTGTTGCCTGACCAATAGCGGTTTATAATACTGATTTTTCATTAATTTTATATTTATTAAAATTTTTGTTTCAATATTGTGGGGCAGTAATTTCTGTTTTTATATAGGACATTACTTAATTATTACTTAATATGTTGCCTGACAATATAGGGTTTATATTACTGATTTTTAATTAATGTTGAATTTATTTACATTTTATACATTTTCTCCGCCTCAACAATTATTTTGGAATAATTTTTGGAGGAACTTAGAGGAAACTTCCCTTTAAAGGAATTGTTTGACAAACACCGATTTATACTACTGAATTGTTATTTCAGAATTATTTTTGGAGGAGTTTAGAGGAATTTTTCCTTCTAAAGGAATTGTCTAAACAAACCAAATTTAAATGACCGAAAATTGAATAAACTACTCATTTTATAAATTCTCTTTTCCTGTTTCAATTATTGCCTTAAAATGCCTTGTAATTGTCCGGAACTATTTCTTAAAATAATCGTCTGACAAGAAAGTATATATATATATGTATACATATCACTGATTCCTTCTGTCCATAATTTTTTCTACTTAGTTTTTATTCTGGAGTAATTTCTGTTCTGTAAAAGTTTTTGTTTTTGTGAATGATATTTCTCTTAGATTACCTACATATAAAAGTTGTCTGGTCAAAAAAAGTGCCTTTACTTCTATTGTCTGATCAAAAATTGGGATACTGCACTTATTATTATTATTATTATTATTATTATTATTATATATATATAGGGTAATCGGTATAATGATTGGCCCCCTTAAACGATGATTAGCTACCTCCAATCTGTACATTTATTAGGAAATACACGTAAATAAAAGCACTAATAAAGAGCGCAGAGTGTAGCGATAATAATATTGCACTATTTATTAATAAATTTATTTTAAAATATTTACTTATCAAATATATTTTAAGGAAAAGGACAATCATTGGGGGGTGGCCAATAATTGTACCGATTACCCTAGGTTCGTTTGTTTTAATATTCGAATTATTATTTGATTTTTTGACTGACTGAAAGCGGTTTAAACTACTGATTTTTCATTAATTGAAGCATCTGCCAACACAGTAAAAACTAGACTTTCCTTTCAATCCGGTATGCTTTCTTGGTCGTTCTAATGTGATCTTCGGTTGTTCTATATGATATCTGATCAACTTTATTTTGCAAGATGATACCAGATTCGATTTTGTTTTAATCCACCATCATTCTATTTTGATTCAGAAATCGTTATTCTTTTATTCGGAATTCATGGACTAAACTAAAGTCGGATGGTTTTGTCGCCCCATCTGTTTCCATACCGAATTTGGCACTAAAAGTATTTTTATTTTTTAGTATGAAAGGAACGTTCTATGAACCAAAATGTCTTTTATTGGAATCTATGTTCATATTATGAAAGAAAATTGATAAAAGCTTGATCAATGGCATAGTTTTTTCTGTGATATATGTACTATAATGTAGAAAAAAATTTTTTGGATTGAAGTCCACTTTTATACTATGAACATAGATTCCACCCTCTAAATCTGAATCAGTGAGAAGTGGGTCACTAAATCAAATCGCTAAGGATTTTCACTGAAAGTCAGTGAGATTTCACTGCGAACGTCAGTGAAATCTCACTGATTGTCTGTGAAAATCCTTACTGATTTGATTTAGTGACCCACTTCTCACTGATTCAGATTTAGAGAGCAATAAAAGCAATTTTGGTTCATAGAACGTTATTTCGGTGGATGCTTTAATTTTATATTTATTTGTATTTCTGTTTCAACATTACATGGGAGTAATGCCTGATTTTATGTCAGACATTTCTTAATAATTACTTGACTGATGTCTGGCTAAAACGGCGTATACTACTTATTTTTCAATAATTTTATATTTATTTGTATTTCTGTTTGAATATTGCTTTGAATTAATTTCTGTTTTTGCATAGTTCTTTACTTAATCACCACTTCATTGTTTTCAGACTAAAAACGGTCTATACTACTGATTTTTCAATAATTTGATCTTTATTTGTACTTAAATTTCAATGTTGCTTTGGAGTATAATTTCTGTTTTCAATTAGGATATTACCAAAGTCGGTTTATACTACTAATTATTTTTCCCTCTTTATCACGAGATAATAAATTTCCATACAACAATTTAACTTAAAATTACATTTATCTTTTGATTTACACAAAATTAAACGTAAATAGAATTGTTCCGGCACGGAAAAGGTTTTTTTCATAAAACATCTTTCTTCTCATTTGATTCTGGATTTAGTGGTCTGATCCTAATTGTGCCGGGTGTGTATTGGTTTCCGTGAAACCTTTTTTTTCGACCTGAATTAATCCGGTAAATGTTCTTACAGCCATTTGATCCCAATTTCCTTCGGCTAAACTTAAGCTTCTATATGTACCAACATTGCGGTTGCCAGAGCTCCCCCACAAGTTGGTAAATACGCGTCACGATTTGGAGCACGACGTCACCCTCCCCTTCCGCGAGCTTTCGTATCAACGAAATCGTGCAGACGGGAACACGAAGGACTGCCAGGGTGCGAGGCAGAACCGCTCAGCAATAATGTGAAACGTGCTTCGAGGCCTGAACAGGGAATTCAGGGTCGATGGAAACGGAAGGCACCGCCCAAACCTGAGCTTCAACCTCGCAAGTGTGAAAATAGAGGACGCGCTGATACTGGCACGTTACCCTTGGAAAAACTCAAGGGTGAATTGACACCGCTATTCAATTTCCTGACCGAACCTCTGTGGAAAATTAATTTCATTAGATTATCCACAAAATCTTTGAAATTCTCACTTATATGGGTAATTATCCAGAAAGAGGTCACTTTTGCTTCCCTACCTAATAACTTTGAAAATTTCAATTTAATTGAAAATTGTTAGAGACCATTTATTTTATTTAAAAAATGTGTGACAGAAACTTAATTGTCCTAAAAAGATACATCTGTAGGTTCTCCTTATGTAAGTTACCAAGTTTAGGAAGGTTTATGTATGTATGGAAGATCAATAAATTTTTTCAATCTCACCTTTCAAAAGTTCATCTCAAAAACTATAACTTTAATATATACTTTTTCTATTCTCAGATTCAACTTCAGCCAAAATCTTATTTGAAAATTTTCTCCGATTTTTTGTTTTCGGGACCGGAGTTTACATGTTTATGACTTCACAACGATTCTGGTTATTTTTCCCATTAGTATTAACATACTACTTGAATTATCAAGTGAAAATATCATATCTACGACCTTGTGGAAAGTGAACATTGAAAGGTTTGTTTTGAAATTATAATAAAAGAAGGCAATATGTTGCGAATTTTTATTCTGAGTAAACTCCGGTTCCAGTAAAGCGGGCAATTTTAAGAATATAACTCAAAATGAACAAAATAACTCATTAGAGGCGATAAGTCTCTAAGTTCCAAAGGACGTTTTAATTCAATCTGTTTTACAACTTCAGTGAATATTTTTCTTTGATTCGTAAACTCCGGTCCCTTCATAAATCAAATTTCATGTATATGTATATATATATGTGTGTGTGTGTGTGTATTTCGACACCTCCACTGAAGAGGGCTTCAAGTTCTTTTCGCTCCGTATACAGCTCTAACTCTTATGCTTATACACAAGACTTGGCGCGGTATACGGAGCGAAAAAAACTTTGACCCCTCTGCAGTGGAAGTGTCGATATATGTTAACGTTGCTCAATCCGTAGAGAGTCAGAAATCCGTAGAGAGTAAGAAAAAAAGTTCATTTTGAACAGCAAAAGTTCATTATGATCCGGAAACCCAGATCAAAATACTCTGCAACTAAAATTACCTTTCTTTTATTCTGTGCCAAACTCAAAATAAATCAATTTTTATCTTGATTTATAAAACTGAGTAACGTAAGTCAATTTTTAATTGCAATGAATTTTAGAAGAATCTTCTGAAGAGGTTATTTTTTTAATGAAAAAAAGTTAGCATCACTACGTAATTAATAAATTACTAACTAGCGACTTTTGAGGATGACAAATTGCTGGGAACAGAGCCTTACATATTTTGGTACATTTATTGCGGAAACTATTAGTTCTAAAAAGTATGTTTCTTTGAAAATATTCAAGAAAAACTTTTTTTCAATAAAAATTTGCCCCTGATTAGTTTTTTCTAAGTTTAAACTAAAAATATAAATAAAAATAATTACGGTTAAATTTGTCTTCTAGAGAGCTTCAATTTCGTTCTGTTGTTTAGTAAGAAAAACTCATTTATCTCCATTAGTGAGAATAAATAAGCAAAAGTTGGAAATCTATTATTCTCATTGTTACATCTGCGTCCAACTCGGTGTAAAATCCTTACAAATGGTCAAATCTACTTTGGTTTTATTGCTCGTTTTTTAGAAAAGGAAGTAAAGACATAAAATTCTTTCATATAATTACAAGATTCTACAATGATTACATTTTCTATGATTACGTTCTCTACAACTTATACGAGCTTAGAAAATTAAATTACTTATTATGGAAAACTATTTCAATTTTTTATTATTTTTCAAAAACCTTTAATCGAAGTAGGATTCTATTTATATATTGTGTGGTTTGCGAAACCCGATATGATCCGGATATTGGTCTACCAATATTATTTGAAATTTTACATATAATGCATTATAAAAATTGTACCTAGTAATATATTTTACATACAAACATTTCCAGTTGAAAACTCTCTAATTAAAAGTATTAAAAAATTTTTAATTTGTTTCTTTTCTGCAGATACAGTTTATTTTTATTTATAATTATCGAGGGGCAACTACTACTGAATTCAAATGTTTCGGAATCTGTCGACTTTTTTAAAATTCAACAGAACTTTTTAATGCTACTTTTAATACTAAATTACTTTTAATACTACGTTCAACAGAACCTTGAACCTTTTTAATGCTACTAAATTCTCTTACCCTTTTAAATTCACATTGAATGCTTTGCATTCACCTTTAATTCTTTTTATTTCCTTTGAATTCCATTGAAATCTGTTGAATTGACCTTGAATTCCTTAAATTTTTAAAATTCTCTTGAATGATTTTGAATTCACCTGGAGCTCTTTAGAATTATTTTAGTTAAGTTTAGTTTATTTACGGTTTACACCTTTTTTACATTAAATTTGAACTTTCCTTCAATGCAAATCCATTTATCTCAAATTAAATGAATTCAGTTCGCTTGAATTCACTTGGACTCCTATGAATTCTTTGATATTTTTGAAATATTTTGAATTTCCTTGGATTTCTTTGAAATTATCTTGAATTCTTTTGAATTCACCTTGAATTATTTTGCATTCGTTTGAATTCTCTTAAATTCTTCTAAATTCACTTCAAACTTTTTTATTTCACTTGAATTCTTTTGATTTCCTTTGAATTCCGTTGAAATCTGTCGAATTCACTTAAAATTTTTTGAACCTGAATTTTTTAAATTCTCTTGAATTATTTTTAACTTTTTGCACTCTATTTAATTTCCTTAAATAATTCTGAATTCAGCTTGAAGTCATTTGAATTATTCTGAAATTACCTAAAATTCAAAACAATTTATCTCAAGTAGAATGATTTGAGTTGAATTCAGTTTCTTTAAATTCACTTGAACTCTTTTGAATTCTTTTGAATTCGCTTGAAATCTTTGGAATTCTTCTGAATTCACATGTATTCTTTTGAATTCACTTTGAATTATTTTATATTCTTTTGAATTCGTTGACTTCTAGAATTCGGGTGTACATAAAAATTCCTAGTATCCAACCCCCCGATAATTATTTTTCTAATTCGCAATAAATAAACAAATCCTGATTACAAAAACAGGTATTTCTTGTTTATGGCTGCTTTATCAATGTTTAGCTTCGACTTTAAAAAATCGACGTTTAGAAAGACTCTTAACATTCTAAAGTTTAAAAAACGATTATAAAATTTAATTCAATGAATTAGATTTTTGTTTCTTCATATCGCAGTAAATCGAAATATATCAAAATGATCCAAAAAATGCATCGATTTGATCCACAACAGTTTTATCCAAAAACAAATGAATTGTATTTTCAATTGTTTGTGATTGTTAAATAAAATTGATCTGCAATGCTTTGATATTCTGAATTTACTATGACAGTATAAGATTTTTCAGTGAGTATTTTTTGTTAAATCCTGCTACATATTATCCAGTTTATGTGACATAAATTGACTCCTAAGTTAAAAAGCAGAATGAACCTCATCGATTGATTAAATAATCCCCAATTTCTTTGAAATCAACCCCATAATTACAAGACCCATAAATAACCACTAAACTTAATGAAAAAACGAAAAAACTAAGAATTCAGTGAAGTTTTCTAAACAGGATCAAATTGCCCTGAATAATGGACATCTGAGAAACTCGAGGACATCCATTGAAACAACAACCACGGTAAAACCTCGCAGGCCATTAATTACAGTATTTGTGCTCCTTTTGTGTTTGGAACCTCGTGTTTCGAACTGCTGACGAAAAAGCAGGGAAAGCGTGTTGTCAAAGTTTGTCCGGTAATCGAGTTCCGTGCCGAAAGCCCATTGATCCACAGGAAACGTCACTGCCATAAAGTAGACACAGTTCCATTAAAACTTAAAATTAATTTCGAAGCGAGTAGGGGTAGTTGGGAGTGTTGCAGAAAAGGAGAGAAAAGGTAGGGGAGAGTAGTGACACGGTCCAACTTCCTATCCAATCCAACTACACAGTTTTGCCCTAAACCCGGCGCGTAGGGGATGTAACAACGCAATTACGTGTCTCATAATCCACGGGCGAAATTACGCTTTAATCCGAGCGATGAAACTGAGGCCTTTCTCTCTTTCCAGCGTTAAACTTCACTTGAATTTCGGCCTCTCGCATTACGGAAAGACGAGCTAATCAACCTGTGCATGCCAATCTCTACTTCAATTTGATTTCTTTCAAAAATCAATAAGATGAAGCATTTGAATTCGTTAAGTAAATTAAATTTCTTTTTTCTTCAATTAGGGGAGAGTGACCCGAACTGGATGGGTTCCCGAACTGAATAATACGCAAAAATGACTATATATTTGATTTAAACGAACTGGAGTAATTTTTAAAAGTAAAATTATCAAAAAGGGATTGGCTTGGCTTTAAAACTTTCCACAGAAACAGTCTTTCAATTACCAAAAATATCGTAATTAATATGTTTTTATTCGTAGTGTCAATTTCCCCGATCTGGATAATTTGTGAAAGGTTAGATTTTGAGCTGAAGTAATTTTTTTGTTTTAGGTTATCAGCATTTTAGATTTATAAAATTCCACCAACCAAAAAATAATAGTAAATAAGTTTAATGTTTATTTTAACCAGAATCGTTCAAGATATGCTAAATTTAAATAGTATTTAATATTTAATTTATAATTAGACACTTTTGATACAAAATGTAATAATTTATTGATATTTATAAGGTGCATTAAACAAATTGCACTCAAATTTTTTTCAAATGACCCGCGCATTTTGCCAACATAAAAGAACTAGCTATTTTAATAAATTTTTTCAGCATTTGAAATTTTAAATTGCTGAGAAATTTCAGCATTTTCAGTATTTCAGGCAGTAGTGGCTGTCATCATCCAATAGTAAATACGACAGAGATTAGAGCTGGTGTATTTTTCACAATATAATTAAAAATATTACTTTTATCGAGCCAAAAACGTTTAAAAGTAACAGTGCTGAAATGCAATTTGATGAGATCAGGTATCTGATGTTCGTTGCGTAATTAGTATTACGTAACAATTACCTAATATTTGTTACGTAATTAGTATTACGTAACAATTACGTAATTAGTATTATTTAAAGGAATGTTTTATCTTTAATTTGGTACGTAACACTTTTTTATGTAAAATGTTTAGTTATTATTAAGTCAACATTTTTTATCCAGATCGAGTCACTCTCTCCTACGCTTTTTATTTTAAAAGGGAAATTCTGCATTTTACTAAACTAATCTTCAGATTTAGTGGTAGGCTTTTTTAGATTTGACGACTAGGCCAGTAGGGCGTCCGAAAAAACAAAAGTTTCTTTGATTTCGAATGACACCCACTAAAATGCTTCCATGTAGTGAAAAAACAATTGTGGATTTAAAAAATTTTTTGAACATCGTTTAGAACTGTTCCAGGGGCATTAAGGGATCACACCACTTTAGACTATTTTTGGCTATTTTTGCAAATATTTATCTCTGTCATATTTGTTCTTTTGTTCGTTACGTATTTTATGTATGGCCCCTAATTTGTAAAATCTACCCCTTTTGAGTTCAAAAAATAGATATTTGCTTTCTATTTTATATATTTTTTAGACTCAAAAGGGCTGGTTTTCACAAATTAAGGTGTTTTTGATTTAATACTTGTTACATATACTCTCTTGCGGAATTTCCATAATTTTTTACCTCGCAATCACTGCATTATACGCATTAATCAAAATATATATCTCTAAGTATATCACTATATCATATATATATATATATATCACTGTGTATATCAGATATAAAATATATATCACTCTTCCCTTCTTCACTTTATTATAAATTTTTTAAAAGCTGTTTGCATGCAATGCATGTATATTTGCTTCAAAAAGAAAACGAACATATAATGTTTAGCTTCAAAGAGCGTAGTTTTGTTATTTATTTTATTTCATTTTTATCTTCTATTCGATTTCTGGGGGTAATTTTTTCCTAATTTAGTCAATAATTATCCCCGAAAAATAGACAAGACTTGAAAATCGATTTTCCACTTTTTATGAGGGATGATTTTTCACTTTTAAGGGTGAGTTTACAGCTTTATCAAAAGTTTTTCAATTTTACATGTTTTCTTGTGTCAATTTAAGATTTTTAGACTGTAACTGCATTCAATTAGTGTATTTTCAGAGAAACTACGATTTTTTCTGTTAAGGAGTGGTTTAACGCCATTGGAACAGTTCTAAATGTTTTCCAACAAATTTCAAAGAAATCCACAATTGTTTTGTCACTTTTTTACATACATTTTAAATAGAAGTTAAAACCACTATACTAATTTTTACCTAATTCTACGTTTCAATAAATTTGCTTAACGTTTACATTTTTTTGCCATTTATTCGCAATAGTGCCTTTTTTAATAGATTTACCATGTTCGGGACTTTCAAAAAGGTTGCAAATGCAGATTATTTATTAGGGAAGTATTTGCTACAAGGTTTGAAAAAATTTGTGATTAATATGAAACTTTTAAATAATTTTAGCCCTTCCGACTAGCCTAGACAGACTAAACTGAAAGGAAAAATTTCTAAAGACTTGGGTTCTTTAAACATGTTTCGAAAAATATAAGCTTAAGTTATTTAACAATAGACTCAATACTTTAGGAGATATTAGTAATTTTAAAAATTCCAGAAACGCACTGTCTTTAATTATTTTTTTTTACAGAGGTACATTTTTTACAAAGACGAATGTTTTGATAGATTATGAAATGATAATAATGTAAGAATTGTTTTTAAAGATAGGATGGCAGAAATAAATTATTGAAAAATACTAATGTGCTCTTTGTTGTTTGTTTCAGGTGAGTCAATATTGCATCCATTATTACTTATCGTATCTGTGAGTAAAACAATACTAAAATTATTTTCGTTACCAGAATCTTTGGGATATGTACGAAATTTTATGAGGAAGAATCTAAATTAAAACTACTTCAAGCAATGAAAATGTACTTTTATGGAGAAGCAGAGGAGTTTCAGCAGCTAACGAGCGATGCAAGTAAGATAATTTGGAATTGGCCACTCTCGGGATATTTTCAAAGTAATATAACTAGAGTTCCGGTACAAGTACAGTGGGGATCGGTAGCTGCGATAACCTCCGGATTCGCGTGGGTACAACGTTTATGAAGGACGATACAATGGTTGGTCACGACACAAATGGACCGGCTAGGTAAAACACGAACCGCGACCCAACAGAGTGAATAATAGTCCGGGCGTGTAACAACTCCAACCATCCGCAATACGTTACGGCAGTGACAAATTGGAAGATAATCCACGACACAACACCTTCGAATTTCGATCTAAACAAATCCCAAACCGCCAAAACATTAAATCTTTTATCAATTTTCAAGCCAGTAACTAAATTAAAGAGAGTCTTGGGGAAAGCATTAAAAAATTAATTAGCATTTTTGAAAGTATTATTATCTCTTAGACAATTCACATTTTAAAAGGCAAATATATATTATATACTTTACTGGGAGAAAATTTAAAGTCATAGAAAATATTGGTTGTAATAGCAATCGCTAAAGATCGAATTTTTACGTAGTTTTTAAAAAATTTAGTATCTAAATGTGAATTAATAGTTTTATACTAATGAAATACTGCCGAATTATTTGACAATTTCTTTACTAAGCATTTTTAGTAGAAAACTACTAATTCAATTAGTAAAGCTTACTATTTCATTTCGTTACTTATTCATTTTACTAATCTTTTGTAGAAAAATACTAATTCATGGTAGAAAACTACTATGATACTTAGGAAGACTTACTAATTCATTTAGTAGCTTTTACTAACATCGGTTAGTAACATTTACTAACCATTAGTAGTTACTAAACGTTACTAACCGAGTTAGTAGTTTTCTACTAAAAATTAGTAGAAATTAGTAAAGAAATTAGTAAACGATTCAGCACTATTTTATTAGTAGAAAACTACTAATTCTGATTTAGAGAATTCTTCAAAAATCATAGGATTTTAATGATTGAGGGTTTATTTGGTTCATTATGCAATTATCTAAGACTTCACCATCACAAGAATAATTTAAAAATAATTATCCTTAAGAATACATCTATCTGTTTAATGTCATATTATAAACAAATTCCTGCATTTTAGGGATAATTATGATATTAATTACTCCTGTTGTAAAGTTTTAGATAATTACATAATGAACCAACTAAACCCTCAATAATTAAAATCCGATGATTTTTGAAGAACAAAGTTTTTAAAAAGTATGAAAAACTTCCACCTACAGTAATTGCTGTAAAAAATTATATTTTCTATGACTTTCAATTTTTACCTAGCAAAGAATATATATTTGCTTTTTAGAATATGCATTGCCTGATAGAGATAATATTTTCAAAATTTTTAAAAATGGTAGTTAATTAAGTTTTAATACTTTTCCCCCATTTCACATAATCCTCCTTAACTAACAATAAGTAGAGTAAGGTTGTCTATAGTGAATCCCCTAATGTTTTTCAAGTATGAAATAATATAGAATGCTTTATCAAATCTAAAGAGAAAAAAATTTCGGGCATTTTAACCCTTATAAGATAATGTCATTTGTTATAAATATAAGCAAAGTAGTAAAAATAATTAATTTCACACACAATTTTTTTTTCCAGATTTCAAAAAGGGTTTCCTAAAGTGGACCCCCGCGAAAAATAGTTTTTTTAAGATTCTTCGGAAGTTCAGTTAACCAAATGTAACGTAGATTACAATAAACAAATTTACTTCTCTTCTATACATTTTTTTGAAAAATTTAACTCTTCCAGTCTGTCATATCATAACCTGACACTTCGAGGTTTCGATGAGAATGTTTACATTTAATTCTCGTTTAATCATAATATCAAAACTTTTCAATAATAAGAATGTACTCGCCGTGCAGTCAATCGGAAAATTAATTAAATCTTTATATCCTCTCTAAATCTGAATCAGTAAAAAATTTTACTTATTTCATTCAGTGACCCATTTCTAGCTAATTCGGCAGTGAAGTTTGACTAAATTTCAGTAGAATTGATTAAAATTCAGTCAATTTTAGTCAATTTCAGTCAATTTTAGTCAATTTCAATGAAATTGACTAAAAAATTCTAACTAAAAGTCAATTTCAATGAAATTGACTAAAATTCAGTTAAGATTGACTGATGAATTATCTAGAAATGGGTCACTGAATGAAACCAGTGAAAATTAGGACTGACTCAAATTTAGAGAGTTGATTTATAAAATCGAGGAGAATAGACCGAAAGTTGTTTTTAACGAACTTTGAAAGAGAAACTTAAGGATTCTCTAGAAAAAAAATAGTTTGAGATATAATTGTTTATTTAAAAATAGTTACTTGAATTTTCTTTTGTTTTCTTCTGCCTAAGAAAAAGTTCATAATTTTCTTTCAATCAATAATGAGGATTTATTTTTAATATTCCCTTTCAATGTTATTGATTATTAGCTCATTTTGTTTCTTAAAAATTTTTGACTCTTTGGTACATTTTTCTTCAAATTATTTTATTTAAAAATTATAGGGTTATTTATCTGGCAAGTTAAACAATATTCCAAATAACAAATTTTAATAAAAACGTACCAAAAAGAGCCGTAAAGAATCCTTTAAGGAACAAAATGAGCTACCGGTCATTCAAATTAAATGAAAATTGCGACTTTCGTTTAAAATGAAGAAAAAAATACAAATATCCGAATAACTATTTTTAAATAAACGATTATGATTTAAAATTTTTTCTGTTATATTCTTCAGTTCCTCTCTAAAAATTCATTGCAATTAACAAAATGGATAGTCTCTTTTTGACTTTGATAAATTTTGTCCTTGACTTTGACTTTGATAAAGATTAATTAATTTTTATTAGATTAACTTTTTGGTAAAAAATATTCACAATGTAAAAAATAGCTTGGTTACTAAAAAACAGCGTTTGATTTTTTCCTATTTTAATATCGCAAACTTAAAAACAAAAATAAACAGAGATGCCAGTAACACTTTAGGAAACTTTACTTTATTAGTAGAAAAATGTTTAATTAAATAATTAGTTCACTTAATTACCATCCGTCCATAAAATATAGAGCCCTAAATCTTTTGCAGAATATCTCTTCTGGAAAAAATGTGCAAAATATGAGACAAAGCACGTTCAAAAGAACAAGATGTCCTCTGTACTGTGAATGTTTGAAAAAATTTTCAGTTG
This sequence comes from Euceroptres primus, assembly GCA_037177015.1. NCBI lineage: Eukaryota > Metazoa > Arthropoda > Insecta > Hymenoptera > Figitidae > Euceroptres > Euceroptres primus. The sequence goes on from JBAGKK010116363.1 coordinate 38,057, forward strand.
ATTAGGAAGACTTCTATGATCAGAGAAAGGAAACGAGTGTGAAAAATATGTGAATTTTTTCTTAGTTTCCTTGAAGCTTTGTGTGCTCAAAAGTCAAAATCAAAGTCAAGAATTTGCATTTGTTAACATTAAAATGTGAAAAGTTTAGGAAGACGTCATCTCCGAAACTAACAAACTTACGTAGTTCAATCTTGAAGAAAATTATATATTATTTATTAACAAGAGCAATGCATGCAATATCAACTAGAAAAAAGCGGTGTTTTAATGTTTAAAAAAGTATTTTCTGTTCGTTAAAATACCAAGGACAGTTGAATTGTGGAAAGAATGACTTGCACAGCAGGAGACTTTTTAACCGTAATATCCTTGACTACTGAAAGAGACAAAAAGAGGGTCACTGTCAAAAGGCTTCATACTATGCAGGTCATTCTTTCCACAATTGAATTGTCCTTTGTATTTTAGCCAATAAAAAATAATTTTTGAAACATTAAAATACTACTTATTTCTCCTTGATATTACATACATTGCTCTTGTTAATAAATAATATATAATAATTTGCTTCAAGAAAAAACTCCGTAAGTTGGTTAGTTTCGAAGATGACGTCTTCCTAAACTTTTCAAATTTTAATGTTAACAAATGCAAATTTCTGACTTTGGTTTCCACTTTTGAACACATGAAGGTTCAAGGAAACTTAAAAAAATTTCCTATATTTTTCACATTCGTTTCGTTATAGCAGTGACGTCTCAAAGATGACCATTCTCAAAAGACCCTGAAATTTGGTACTTTTTCACCTTTCTCTGATCATAAAAATCTTCCTAATTAACTGAAAAATTTTATCAAATATTCACAGTACAGAGAACATCTCGCTCTTTTGAATATGCTTTGTTTCATATTTCTGACATTTTTTCCGGATTCTGCAAAAGATTTAGAGCTCTATATTTCATAGACAGATAGTAAGTTTATATTAAAAACTAAACATACTGCTTCTACACAAATTCACATTAAAAAGAGTCCAGAAAACTACAGAAAGGATAAAGCAAAAAAATTCTGTACCCTTTTCATTTCATTTCATTTGCTGATTGAGGATTAACTTCTTCATCTCTTCGACAAAGTGATCAGAGGATCATGTACAGCAGATTAAAAAGCAGCTTTGCAACATTAAAGATTAGAGATAAATGTGTCAGTAGCTTATAAATTTAAGCTCCTCAAACCAGACTGCCGTATTTCACTTTTCGACTTTAATTTCATGATTGGGAGCAAGAAGCTTTCGAGTTATCAAAAAAATGCACTCTTTTCGACTCATAAAAAACCATTTCCGTCACTCGAAATCGGCTTAAATCAATTTTTTAATGCTTTTTCACAAACTAAAGAGCCTCTTTTTTCCCCAGAAATGAACTACATAAAGTTCTATAATCTCTCCTCTTTTTTTTCTTCTCAGAACCGAAAAGGTTTCCTCGGACTATATCAAGTCCGTTATATACCCTCTTGAAATAAGGTTTGGAACTTTCTGAAAGACGATATCTTCTTGTAACCGTCAAGCATGAGTGCGAATCATGTAATCTGTTTTACCAGGAACAAGGGAGGTCAAGCGTATTGAGGCATCGTCCTCTCGAAGGATCACTTTTTTTTTAAGGCGTTGAGGTGTAAAGTCTGGAATAGGATGGCGATCGTACGGAGGCTGTAATGACGACATGATGGATGAGCACTTTCTGAGCTACGAATTCAGCCGACCACGCGAAGTAGTCCAACTGGTGTGATGGTGTCCATAAGAGGCATGGGGAAAGCTCGTTCATCGAGGCGTGCCATGACCGATAGCCGATGCCCTCAACGCCTCCCAATTCAATTCCTTAATACCTACATCTTCAAGTCTCTAGGTCTCCACTCTACCTTCTCTAGTCGCTGCCACTGTTACGTCTTTCGTCTGCAGTTCTACCATCCAGGTCCAGACTGTGACTGATGCTACGGATATATTGGTTTCATCGATCGGGAATCACCCTTCTCCGCTTCTGGAATCGTTTTTCCGGATATTCCGGTTACCACGGGGCAGGAGGTGGATGATAAATCGGACTGAGGTGTCAGCAAGAGAAAGGGAGAAAGAAGAAATGCCTTCAGTAAATTTTTACAAGGGAACTACCTCACTTCCGTCTTCTTTGGTTCTGCTCTCAGAACTTGGTCTCTGCTGTTAATATTTGCTCCTGGTGATTTACGATCGATGAAACTTTGTTGTTCTCTTAATATTTTATCGCTGGAGTTCTTCAGACAGAAAAAATTTGGTCTAATTTTTGTTACACTTCATTTTGAGTTATACGGAAAAATTTTCGATTTTCATCCGACACTCAAGATAAAACCAATCTAACTCAATGCGTGTGAACTTGGCCCGCCACTATCAAAATTTTTAAACTTTTTTTCATTTGACTAGGAATTTACATATCTCAAAGAGTCATGCCATTCAATGACAAACATATAATCAATGCAAAAGAGGACTCAGACGTGAACTGAAAATTGCCTAACCTTAACTTTTAGAGTTCTGAGCTGAGTTCCTTTTGGATAGTTCTAGAGTTCCTAATACATATTAGCAATAGTTCTGGCGATTAAATAGTAAAAAAATGATTTTTTCAAAATCGGGGGCTAAGTACACACAACCTCCAATTTTGAAAAAGTCAATTTTTTTCAGAGTTCTGAGTAGCTCTAAAAGAGTTCTAGAGTCCCTGATACTTTTCGAAAATAATTCTAGCGAATTTTATAAAAAAAAAATTTTTTAAAGATAACCCGTCACTTTTTAAAAATTATTCTTTTTCTTAGGAATTTTCTTTGAGCGCAAAGAGTTCTAGAGTTCTCTACAAATAATAAAAAAAAAATTCTAAAAGTTAGATCACTTTGAAAATTTCCATCTTTCTGAAAAATATTTTCTAATTGGTTCCACAAGTTCTGATAAGAGTTCTGATAGCCCCCCGTAGAGTTATACAAATAATCCCTGCTACACTGTTCGATCAAACCAAAATTCAAAAGTCTACGGCACTTTGAAGATACCAAAAAATTTTGGAATTCCAAATTTGGAGAGTTCCAGGAGTTCTGATGAGAATTCTGCTAGCCCCCTAAATAGTTCTACAAATAATCCCCATAACACTTTTCGATCAAACCAAAATTCAAAAAGCTGCAGCACTTTAAAGATACCAAAAAAATTTTGAATTCCAAATTTTGAGTTCTAAGAGTTCTGATTAGAGTTCTGACAGCCCCCTGAATAGTTATGCAGATAATCCCTACTACCAAACACTTTTCGATCAAACCAAAATTCAAAAAGCTACAGCACTTCAAAGATACCCAAAAATTTTGGAATTGCAAAATTTTTTGATATCCTTAAAGTGCTGCAGTTTTTTGAATTTTGGTTTGATCGAAAAGTGTTATGGGAATTATTTGTAGAACTCTTCAGGAGGTTGTCAGAACTCTCATTAGAACTGCTGGAACTCTGAACATTTTAAATGCCAAAATTTTTTGGTTTCTTTGAAGTGCTGTAGCTTTTTGAATTTTGATTTGATCGAAAAGTGTTTCAGGGATTATCTATAGAACTATTCAGGGGGTTATCAAAACTCTCATCAGAACTCCTGGAACTCTCAAAATTTTGAATTGCAAAATTTCCTGGTATCATGAAAGTGCTGTAGGTTTTTGAATTTTGCGTTGATCGAAAAGTGTTATTGGAGTTATTTGTAGAACTCTTCGAGGGGCTTTCAGAACTCTTATCAGAACTTGTGGAACGGTTAAGAATATATTTTTCAGAAAGGTGGAAATTTTGAAAGTGATGTAACTTTTTGAATTTTATTTTTTTAAAGTTATTATGTGTAGAGAATTCTAAAACTCTTTGCGCACAAAAAGAATTCCTAAGAAAAAGAATAATTTTTATAAAGTGAGGGGATAACTTTTTTTGAAAATTTTTTTTTGGATTAAATTTGTCAGAACTATTTTCGAAAAGTATCAGAAACTCTAGAACTCTTTTCAAACTACTTAGAACTCTGAAAAATTCATTTTTTTTACTATTTAATCGCCAGACCTATTGCTAATATGTATTAGGAACTCTAGAACTATCCAAAAGGAACTCAGAACTCTAAAAAAAGTATAAAAATTTTGATAGTGGGGGGCCAAGAACACATGCATTCTAACTCAAGTTGATACTTTTTGGAAGTAAACTCAAAATGAGTAGAGTCAGTTCATTTTTGCTGTGCTTCAAATTGAGTAGGCTACGCTGCTCAGATTGAGTTCAGGTTTTTTCTGGAAGAGAAAAAGACATTTTAGAGGTGAACAAATAGGTTGTTAGGTTAGAGTGGTTCAAAATAACTTTTTTTAAAATAGAGAACCGTGATCCCCCCATTTTATGAGGTTTCCGAAAAAAGAAATGTATTTTTTTCAATATTAACCCGAGCCCCCAGGCCTTTGAAATTAACATGGAGTTTTCCGTAATATACGGAAAGCTCATTTTTGGAAACAGTGGCAAAACTAAATACTTGTTATTAATTTTTTGCAAATAAAAGTTTAGTCACTTTTGTATTGACAAATTCTTGTGAGGATGTATACACGGAGAAAAATGGAATGTCAAACTGACACTCTGAAGGGCTGTCCTATAGTTGAACTTCAAATATATTCAGTCTAACTATCTAGAGTGTCAAACCGATTATCTGCATGTTCAACTTGAATATTCAGATATTCAAGTTGACTATCTTAGAGGGCTAACCCATAGTTAAACCTACAGAGTATCAGTTTGACACTCCATTTTTCTCTGTGTATAAATTGGACTAGAATTCTTGTAAGGACTCCATAGAAATTTGAGTAGAATTCTTGTGAGGATTCTGTAGAGTGCATTCTACATAAATTCTTTAAATTTTTTTCACCTGGGTTAATAATAATAATAATAATAATAATAATAATAATAGTAATAATAATGATAATAAATAATAAAAAGAGTCGTAATCTAAAATGAAACAAAGAAGCAAACTGTGCGTTTTAAAGACTTTTAAAAACCCTTTAGGTGAATGTCATGGTTGTATCATGACACTTAAATCGAAAGCACTTTCGTGATAATGGGAGAACTTCTCTACTTTTCCCCACGAAAGGGACAAAGTTTAAGAGACTCGAGTATATCGATTGAACGTCCTTTGGAAAGTAAGTCGCGTTTTTAAGGCTTCATCGAACAATGGATGAAAGCAGAACTTTCTGATTTAAATTTCGGATAGTAAGTTTATTAGAAAAGGCTAATACTAAATCAATAATTTTTTTCTATTCATTTATTTTTCTTCAGAAAGAATGAATTCTTATTTGAGTGTCTTCTCACGTAGAAAAATTCGACGGAAAGCGTTCTATGGATATTCCATGTGGAAATTCCACCTAGAAATTCCATATGGAAATTCCACCTAGAAATTTCATATGAAAATTCTACGAAAATGTTCTCTATTGAATTTTGTAGTTTCAATTTCGATATGGAAATTTTTATAGAATTCCCACATGGAGTTTCCGTAGAATTTCGTGGAATTTTTCCACGTGAGTTATTAGAACATCTTATTAGAATGATGCATATTAAAAATATATTTAAACACATTTTTAAATGTAACCAAAGTCTTAAAAAATGAGGAATAATAGTGAATTTATATTTTTTGTGCACAATTAAATTACTTTATAAAAGCTGATTTTATAACATATTTTATAAGAATTTGATGAATAAAAATATAATTAATAAACAAATGTACATATCATTCGGCCATTTTTCAGTAGATAAGTTTCGTTTCTTTAGCAGAATCAACTATGAATCTCTTCCCAATGGCCTTATGTTATGGAAATTGTGCTTTTAATAACAATTCTTCATTATTTAAGCGAATTTAATAAAAAAATGAATCATTTGACCATTTTTCAGTATGTATGTTACGATTTTTTTGGCAGAATCAAGTGTACATCTTTCACTGATGGTCATTACTATAGATATAGTGCTTTTAAATAATAATCATTCATTATTACAATAAATTACATAAACAAATACATCATTTGACCAGTGGCAGATGGTTAGTTTATTCTGCTAAAAGAAACACACATGCTGAAAACTGGTCAAATGATGTATTTGTTTATTAAATTCGTTTAAATAATGAATTATTGTTATTGAAAAGCACTATATCTATAGTAAATGACGATTAGTGCGAAATGTATAGTTGATTCTGCCAAGAAAATCGACACATACGTACTGAGAAATGGTCAAATGATGAATTTTCTTATTAAATTTGTTTAAATAATGAACAATTGTTATTGAAAAGCACAATATCCATAGCAGAAGACCATTGGGGAGAGATTCATAGTTTAGTTTGCTGAAGAAACGAAACTTATCCACTGAAAAATGGCGGAATTGTGCACTTGTTTATTAAATTTGTTTAAATAATGAATCATTTTTATTGAAACGCACAATATCTATAGTAAATGACCATAAGTGAAAGATTTATAGTTGATTCTGATGAAGAAACGGAACTTATCTACTGAACAATGTCCGAATGATGCATTTGTTTATTAAATTTGTTTAAATAATACAAAATTATTGTCTAACAGCACATTATTACAGCGGAGGAACATTGGAAAGATACTAGCACTTGATTCTGCTAGAAAAAACGAAATATTTCTATTGGAAAATGGTCTGATTAGAAATTTGTTCATTAAATTGTTATAAACAATTAATAATTCATGTTTAACTTGTTCTGCTTTCGAATAAACATTCTTTTACTTTCATCTCCTTCAAAAAATATGGGTCAAAAGTACTTTATTATCGCAAGTAGATAAGATATAACTTTTGTTCACTAATTTGTTTACAACAATCCGAAAAAATTTGTTATGCTGTTAACATTGCCGGAAGACATTTTTAACCCCTTAAGGCCCGCACCAAGAATCCGTTGACTGAAAATTCTTCAAAAATTCAGGGATAATCTACGGTCATTTTTTGAGAGATTTTTGCAATAAAATTTTTTAAAAATGTTTTTTGCTTTCTCGGCTTCCATTGAGAGTGAGATAATTTATAGCCCCCTTATGAGATGTCAAATAGTCCTCTTTAATTTAACCCACGTATTTATTTTGCAGAATTTTAAGTTTATCACATAAAAATTCTAGAAAATCGAAGAAAGTGAATGTATCATAGATGTTACGTTGGTCGCTAAAGGGTTAATGAGTTTCTGCCTCGACTCTGGATATTTGTAGTCAGGTCAAAAAATTTCCAACAAAATGGCAGCAATGAAAAAACAAAAAAAAATTTTTTGATTTTGTTTGTTAAATAAAAAATTGTTAAAGAAACTTTTCTGAAAGGCCGGACCGTAAAACCGTGCACAATTTTATAGTCTTTCATTTAAAAAAAATTGCAAATCGAAAAAAAATGTGGGCTGAAAATTGATTTGTCCACAGGCATCTTTTCTGCCCCCCTGTGTGTCTGTCCAACCCTTTATTTGACTCATTGAAACTTCAGGATATTAATTGATCCACTTTAAAATACAGATCATAAGGCACCTCAAACGAATCTTTTCATTTCTACGCTTTTCTTGATTTCTAAAATTTCTTTTCCACCCTCCCTAATAAATAATAATTACACGTATGAATATAATTATCATATAAAGTACATATAAACTCTACAGATTCTGCTTTTCAATCTCCGCTCAACATTTTTCACTTCTATTTTCCTTTCACTTCTTCAAACGCTCATGACATATTCACCGATATCGTTCTTCATGTTCTCGTATCTATTACTCTCTAGTTTCCGCGAATGTATTCAAGCTGAAACAACCAGGACAGATTGTATTACAGAAAGAGATCGTCTCTCCTTCTTTCAACATCTCAGATGATCATTTTGGTCGGAGGGCTGCTTAGAATACATCATGTCATACGCAATATCGTAAAAGAATCAAAAAGCGAGGAAAGATCCGACAAGTTTTCTCGTGGCCAGCGAGTTTCTCCGACAGGATATGCCAATCTTGGTATTCCCTGGGGCAGAGGAGTCGTGGCGCTTTCATTTCCGAGCGGTCACCCGTCGCGGAATGCAAGTGAACCAACCGGGCCACGGTAGCAGTCGACTAGCATTCGCAAAAGGCTGTAAGAGAGAAGTATTATTATCGGGGGAAATCTGAGACCATCCCTCGGGGTAGGAGATCGGTCACGTTCGGATGAAGGTAGCCAGAAACTTTCCTGCGACTTGGAAGTGGAGTCGAGGAGTCGAGGGTGTCGGGGTGTGGGTGTGGAAGTCGGTGTGGACTCGCGTGCGAAAAAAAAGGGAGAAAAAACTTTCAACCTCCATCCTACACGTGTCCTTGGTTCGAAATCTCCAAGTCTCTTGACGCCATAATCAACACAGGAAAGCTTCTCCAAAATATTAAACCAACTCGATTTAAAATCCATCTTTTCCATCGACTTTTTGCCTTAGCAGATGCGTCCTTTGAAAACTGTTTAAGAATTAGATTTTATGTTGAAAAATGTATTACGATAAATGGAGTATTGTGCTTCTTTATTCGTATCTTCCATATGGCCGGATGTGATAGTGTGTAATTAACAATGTATGTTGCAATTACCAGTTGTACAAGAGAGACACATGTTTTCAGTCTTGCGTGAAATAAAACGTACTTTCTCACATTGTGTTATTACTGTCGAGGACTCCTGAAACTTGAGTCAAATAAAACTTTTCTAGTGCGGAGAAATCAATTGAAAATACGCAGTGAATTACCTACCCCGGGTGGATTTACTATGTGTATAATCATTTGTGCTCATTTCATGAACACTTTGCTTCCTCGTAGGCAACAAATGAATTCGCTTTTTCTTATCGGATAATCGGATATTAGATATTATATAATATAATAATAAAATATTAAATATTATTGATATAAGGTCAAATTTGATAAAAGTTCATATTCAGAATACTTCAACAGTTCAACACGCTTGATATATAGTTGCCATATAGCATCATTGATTATTTTTTAACAGAGGAAAAGAATGTAATCTCCAAAATATTTGAATGGTAAGATTTTTATAAATATAATATTTATTATAATTCAATTAAAGTATGGCAATTTTTTGGTTATAAGAGATTATATGTGTATTAAATCAGGTTATTTTTAACTTTTAAATGAGCGGCTGAAAATAAAAACGAGACAAAAAAAGTTTGTCAGTAAAAATGTAACATAAATTTTTCGGGAAACAGGGAACGAAGAAAGGGAAAGGGAACAAACAAATCTTCCGAGCAAAAATGGAACAAAATTTCTTCAGAGTAAAAATGCAACGAACTAATTCTCCGAGTAAAAAACGGAACAAACGAGCGCACGGCTGGTGGGAGGGTGCGCCGTGCGCAGGATCAGTTAAAAATATCAGTTAACTTAGAAAAAAGCAACAACGTTTGTAAAAAATGCTAATTTCCACATTTTGGAAAAACTTGCACACGTAATAAATCAGGGCTTTTCCGATAGTAAAAAATTTCCCTTCTTTTGCGGGGTATGTTTTCTCAGAGTCTCCTTGTTACAAAAAACGTTTACTGGGCCGCGGGATAAGTTAAAAATATCGGTTAACTTAGAAAAAAGCAGCACCGGTTGCAAAAATGTCAAATTTTTACTTTTTAGAAAAACTGGGACACGAAATAAATCAGAGCTTTGCCGATAATAAAAAATTTTCACTTTTCTTTGCTCCGAATGATTGATAAGAGTCTCCTTGTTACAAAAAAATGTTTACTGGACCGCATGATCAATTAAAAATATCAATAAACTTTGAGCGCACGGCTGGTGGGAGTGGATAGATCCCCTCCCACCAGCCGTGCGCTCGTTTGTTCCGTTTTTACGGGGAGAAGTAGTATGTTGAACTGTTACGCTAAAGAAATTTTGTTCCG
>JBAGKK010116364.1:0-25380 GCA_037177015.1 Euceroptres primus
AAACTGACAGTCATTAATTACACAGGCCGACAAAATGTATACCCAAAGACCGGACTAGGTGACCCCGAAGGATTTTGATGTCCTAAAAACGAATCCATTGTTAAAATTTTTCCTATATGTCAGGATTTCGAGATATACTAACCTAAAAATGAAAAATGGCCATTTTCAGCTATATCTGAGACAATATAACACAAGCAGCGATTTTTTTCCCTCAAAACTGTTTACGCCATAGTTTAGTACTCCTTTTTAGCTTTCATTTCCACTTTGGATCATCTCGAACCGATTTTTTTTCTCCGAGATATGGTACATTAACCATTTGAGCTCAGATTTGCAAAATTCAAGTCTTGTACAAAACCAAGTACATATGTATTTCTTAAAATTTTGGTGCGCCATATTGGATCCATCATCTTGAATTTTGCAAATCTGACTGAGCTTAAATTCGTATTCAGCAAACTCAAAAACATTTAGACACCAAACCCTTTATAAATCGAATAACACAATTTTATTCGCTTTCTTCGTCTTCTTTGCTAGTTTTTCGGTGTGAAACTGAAATAGTTAATGTGCCATATCTCGGAGAAAAAAATCGGTTCGGGATGATCCAAATATTGCTGAAAATGGCCATTTTCTCACTTTTAGATTAGGATATCTCGAAATCCTGACGTATAGGAAAAATTTGGACAATGGATTCGTTTTTAGGACATCAAAATCCTTCGGGGTCACCTAGTAAAGTCTTTGGGTACAAAAAAAAATTAATTTCTGTCGGCCTGTGTTATGAACAATAATAGACAGATTTGATCCTGGTTTTAATCTTATCTTGACATACAGCAAGCGGTTTTGGAGCCTGACAGAGTGTCTGCTCAAATCCTGAAAAAAAATTCCCAGACTTTTCTAGGGTTTTTCCAGGTATTTCTAGATTTTTCCAGGTATCATTCTTTGGCCATTCATGTATAAAATTCGGAATTTTATAACACCCCCGTCCCCCATTTAAGCAATATCTGATAATTGAGTAACCCCATTTGTTATCCACATGTGAATTTATTTAATTTAGAAAAAAAATATTACATGATAAAACAGTGAAATAGCAGATTATTTCAAAATAATGTTTATTTAATACGTTATATAAGAGTACTTATGGTGTTTTCTGACAAAATCTACAAAAAATGTAATGAAGAAAACAAAACACAATCATATTAAATAACCTCTTCGTTACCGAACGAAACAAAGTTTATAAAAAGAAATAACGTTAGGAATAAAACATTTAAATATTTTCTTAAATACATTCTGTTCTGGTTAATTTTTATTTCTGCAATTTTTTCTTCAAGTGTGATGGCTTTTTTTGTGCCTGTTCCAGAATTTTCCTAGGTTTCACTTCAAGTTCTTTTATCTCCAAAGCTTTTCGTTTTTTTTCCTCTCGCGTTCAATTCAAATCGGAATAAGTATATACTGTCACGATTTTATTACGAATATTTTTTCCAGTTCTTGTAAATATCGTTATTTAATTTTGTTACAATTTTAAAAAAATTAAGTAAGTTCGACAAAATTTCCTGACTTTGAAAAAAATTCCCTGACATTTCCAGGTTTTTCCAGGTATTAAAAAATTCCCTGACAATTCCACATTTTTCAGGGTGCCCTGACAAAAATCTTAGAACTGATTTCCTGTAACAGTGTAACTTGTGATGACTTTAGGGGATCGGTTTTAGGCTCCATCTTATTCACAATCTAAGTATTGATATTACGCTGTACTTGATCTATGCTGGTCAAGGGGCTACACTGGAAAATCAACGGTACAAATATCCATTTGATCATTCGATTTCTCCTGAATTCAAAACTCAACTCATCACTGAAAAAATATTCTAACTTTAAGAATATTCTTACAATATTCTCAAATATACGCCAAGAATACATATTCTTGGAACTTATTTAAGAATATTTTTAAAGTTAGAATTTTTCAGTACAGAATTCAAAACGGACATCAGTTTGGTCTTAGCTTGAAGTTTACTGTATAATATTACAGTGAGTCCCTTCATGCTAATAAGGGATACGTACTAGATCAGTTTCTACGTTTATTTTCCCTTTATTGAACGGAAACTTATTTTATGTTCCTGCTTTTGGAGCCTCAACGTATAATAATTCCTTTTCTGTATCTAATTTCCTTCCTGCTCATATTCGATTTGTAGACAGTCTCTACAATCTGCATTTAGCCATGTACAGAATTTCCGTATGACTAGCCTGCAGTACTTTTCGTACAAATGGAGTAAGACAGTCCGATAACGGAACTTTAATGAGACAAAAACCTAAGACTACTTCCCTTCACTAGAGATCTACCAAATGTTTTGACAAATTAACAAAAACGTTTTAGTGAACTGAATCGATCATGAAGTGAAAGCAAACATGTCTAATTTGCAAGTGAATAAGCACCACTTCTGGCAAATAAATTATCTAAATATTTACACAAAGAGAAATTCAGTTCTCTTCAATAACTGAAAAAGGGAAATAAAAAGTCTCTAAAAAAATAACAATATAAAATAAAGTATATAAAAATTGTCTTACCGGTGATGGAACTTTGTTTTCTCGAGCTCTTGGAAAGGACAGGCATAATAGGTTCACATTTTTTCTTGTAGCAAATTTCGGTGATTGTTGTAACTTCGGTGACTTCTAGTGTCGTTTCACCAATTTCTGGCACTCTGGTATCCTGGGGAGGTGTTCTTTCAGCCTTCTCCGAATAGCTCGCGATCGGCGTCGATGAAATAAAGTTCCTCGACTCCTGGCGAACCGTCTTCGGCGAACTAGGTTTTCTTGGCGTACCAGGCGCGTTTTTTCTCAAGTAGGGCATGCCCCGAAGCGCGTAGGGTTCCGGGACCACTTCTTGCGAGGAGATAACTTCCCAGTCGTATCGAGAATTGTCCTTGGGTAATTCAAGACGAAAGTCAAATCCCCATCTCTCTGCATCCAAAATGGATTGGGCTCGAAGCTCCTTCTCAGCGAGGGCCCGGGCCGCAGCGTGGTCCACGGGCCCAAACAGGTCCCTCCGTACGCGGGCTAGTGCCGCTCTACTCGGTGCTGCACGTGCACCACCAAGGTTGCGGCCCATTTCCGTCATCATTGCCGGATTCAGCACTCTCGCGCTCATATTTCACTCAAAAAAACACCAAATTTTAATTGATTGTCCGCGTCTCACACGTTAATTAGTCCAGGCGTTGAGGTTATTACTGAGAGTCTACGTTTGAATTATGTAGCAACGATTCTAGCAGACGACTCGATAGCTTTTTCCACTGCATTTGCTGCTTTTTTTCAGTCCGCGATTTCAAATTCGTCGAAATACGTGAAATCCCACTTCGATGAAGATAATAGGCGTCGAAAAATCCTAGCGTCTCTCAAAAATCCAGCACGATTTCGTAAGATTAAGAATGGCGGGAATCGCTATTCGGACGTATAATGAGGTCTTTGAGAGATGGAAGATTCGTGGAAAGTCTCGAGAATCGCGGTTAGGAAATCCGGCAACACTGTCGACCTTTCATCAGCATGAACGCGGGTGTTTTTCACTTGTTATCTTCTTGGCACGACTCGTGACTGTAAACACCGCCAAATGAAATTTTTTGTTGAAAATCCACGTCAATAACACTCACTGGGAGGTGGAAAATCACTATCCAAGAGGCGATTTGAAACTCGTCACTGGTTTGATCTGGCAACGTCGCACGCACTTGTGTGAGAATGACGGAGTCTGGTGTATGATTCAAATTCGAAGGCGCAGAAACGCGGGTTCCAAAGTCGTCACAATGACGAAGCACAAGTTCTAGAAGATTTTCTGGGGAAATCCCCAGTCGAGTTTTCACTAGTTTTCACAAAATTATTGCACACGCCCTGAAACCCTCAATATGCTCTCACACGAGGTTGGGAGGTGGCCGCGCGGCAAAATTCAAGGATGTAAAAACACTTTTTCTGGAAAACTGAAAAGACTTTCACTGACAAGTGGCGCACCGAGAAGCGCCGACTTTCCCGGGCAATCGTGTTTATTACGTTTGAACCACTGATTGCGCAGTTACGTGCGTGATAGCACGACAAGGACGAGCGTAGAAACGCGTAATACACGAGTTAAGCGCTCTCTAGCGACTGAAGCCTGCGCAGCAAACGGCGGGCGTCCAAGCCTCAAATAAATCGGTCGAATCCGTCTGCATTCGGTAAGTTTCGCTCCCCCACTTCCTAAGATACAAAATAACCGCCACTTTCAGTATACACTCGGCTCGTCATAAGCACGCGGTTTAAGCTAAATTAGAGCAGGCTCGGCCCCAGCCACCTTGACGCCCCCGTTTATAAAACTAATTTTTATTTGTTATCTTATCATCTTTATCTTCTGTGATAATTGCTGATAGTGTGGAAAAAATACTGCAGTGAATGATTCAATTCTTAATTCTTCTTGTTTTGCAGTTTATTTTGCAATATTTTTATTGTATTTTTTGTAAATAATAATAAATAGATGTTGTTGGTAAAATTAACTTTAGGGTCCAAAAATAAGAAAACTCCGTTAACCACTACTGAATTCAGATGTACACTTGTTCCTGAATTCTTTTGAATTCACCTTGTCCTCTTTGAATTCTATTGAATTCTTTGATTCTTTTGAATTCATTTTGTATTTTTTGAATTCATCTTGTAGTATGTATTCTTAATTTGAATTCTTTTGTATTCATCTTATATTCCTTGAATTCTTTTGAATTCGCCTTGAATTCTTTGAATTATTTTCCATTCATCTTGTATTCTTTGAATTATTTTGAATTCTTTGCATTTTTTGAATTATTTTGAATTCATTTTGTATTTTCTTGAATTCTTCGTGTATTATGTATTCTTATTTTGAATTCTTTTGAATTCACCTTGTATTCTTTGAATTCTTTTAAATTCATCTTTTATTCTTTGAATTCTTTTGAATTCATCTTTTATTCTTTGAATTCTTTAAAATTCGTATTGTATTCTTTGAATTTTTTAATTCTTTGAATTCACCTTGTATTCTTTGAATTCTTTGAATTTTTTGAATTCTTTTGAATTCACTTTGTATTCTTTAAATTCTATTGAATTCTTTGATTCTTTTGAATTCATCTTTTAGTATGTATTCTTATTTTGAATTCTTTTAAATTCATCTTTTATTTTTTGAATTCTTTTAAATTTATTTTATATTCTTTGGACTCCTTTGAATTCACCTTGTATTCTTTGAATTTGTTTGCATTAATCTCGTATTCTTTGAATTCTTTTAAATTCATGATGTATTCCTTGAATTCTTTGAATTTTTTAATTCTTTTAAATACACCTTGTATTCTTTGAATTCGTCTTGTATTCTTTGAATTTTTTGAATTCTTTGAACTCTTTGAACTCTTTTAAATTTATTTTATATTTTTTTGAATTCATCTTGTATTCTTTGAATTCTTTTGAATTCATATTGTATGCTTTGAATTTTTTGAATTCACTTTGTATTCTTTGAATTCTATTGAATTCTTTGATTCTTTTGAATTCATTTTGTATTTTTTTAAAATTCATCTTGTAGAATGCATTCTTATTTTGAATTCTTTTGAATTCATCTTATATTCTTTGAATTTTTTTGAATTCATCTTATATTCTTTGAATTATTTTTAATTCACCTTGTATTCTTTGAATTCTTTTGAATGCATGATGTATTCTTTGTATTCTTTAAATTTTTTAATTCTTTTGAATTCACCGCGTGTTCTTTTAATTCGTATGAATTCGTCTTGAATTCTTTGAATTTTTTGAATTCTTTAAGTTATTTTGAATTCATTTTGTATTTTTTGAATTTACCGTGTATTATGTATTCTTATTTTGAATTCTTTTGAATTCACCTTGTATTCTTTGAATTCTTTTGAATTCATCTTTTATTCCTCGAATTCTTTTGAATTCATCTTGTATTCTTTGAATTATTTTGAATTCATATTTTATTCTTTGAATTATTTGAATTTTTTGAATTCTTTGAATTCTTTTGAATTCACCTTGTATTCTTTAAATTCTTTGGAATTCACCTTGTATTCTTTGAATTCTTTGGAATTCACCTTGTATTCTTTAAATCATTTTGAATTCATATTGTATTCTTTGAATTCTTTGAATTTTTTGAATTCTTTTGAATTCACCGTGCATTCTTTGAATTCATCTTGTATTTTTCGAATTCCTTAAATTTTTTGAATTTACCTTGTATTCTTTGAATTCTTCTGAATTCATCTTGTATGCTTTAAAATCTTTCAAATTCTTTGAATTCTTTTAAATTGCTTTTAATTCTTTGAATTCGTTAATTCAGGTGTACATCAAAATTGCTAGTGGTTAACCCCTCGGAAAACTCAATACGTCACGGAATCAAATGTTTCGGCCTCGAATATTAGACTTTTTCAGTGATTTATTTATGAAATACAAGATCGTATTAACCCCTAAGGGTTAATTACTTTGATTTTTCATGTACACCATATTGCAAGAGATTGTGCGAGGTTGCAAGATTGCCAAAGATTACACAGATTGAATGAGATTGCAAGAGATTGCAAATTGCAAGATTGCCAAAGATTACTAAAAGATTACATGAGATTGCATAAGATTACGCAAGATTGCATTAGTTTGCAAGATTGCTTAAGATTGCATGAGATTGCTTAAGTTTGCATGAGATTGCTAAAGGTTGCACGAGATTGCTAAAGATTTCATGAGACTGCACGAGATTGCACAAGTTTGCATACAAAGTGTACATCACATTTTACGAGTAATTAACCCCTCGTAATCTTGTTAAAAACTTAACTCTAGATATAGTTCTTTTAACGTATGATACATATTTTACTGTTCTATTATCGTCAATTGGAATTATAATAGAACAGTAAAGTTATAAAAAAACAAAAGTAAAAAAAAAGAACAAAAGGTAAAAGAAGAAATTATAAAAAAATTTTAATTTGAAATCTAATTAGATTGGAATTCAAACTTATAGCTCCAATTCACAATAATAGAAGAGTGAAGTATGTATCATCTGCTCAAAGAACTATATCTTTTAGGGCTAAGGGTGAAGTGTTTTAATGACATAATAGCTTTTGTTATAAAAGCTGGAACCATAATAATGCGTCGACCAAGTAGGCGTGAGGGTTGGTGTTTAATTCTGTTTCCTTCCATTTCGATAATCGTTTCTCGGAAACAAGTAAAGAGAAATAATTGGAATAAGGATTTATATAGACAGGAATGGCCTTGGGGTCTTTTTCACTCACTTATAGATCCTAAAACTTAAAAAGATCAGCCCTTAATTTAAAACTTAATCATTTTCAATCAATTCATTACTTTAACCAGTACGTATACCAACTGTGTTGACTCAAAACTTTTATAATTAAAAAATTTTAAAATACTTCTGAAAGGAAGTATATTAACTAATTTTATCATAAAAAACACGTCTCCGTGCAAAATGTTTTAATATTACTTTTTCTATAGATTTTTCAAGTTTGTAATAACTTAATTTCTTGCAACAGCCGAAAGTTGTATCGATCTTTGTTCAGTTTTGTTTGTTTCAATTTTGTTTCCAAATAATAATCAAAAATCGATATTGAGGATCGACCTTGAAACGAAAACATAAATGAAATCAATTTGTATCGGTGCACATGTGATTTAAGATTTTAGCCAATTCAAAACAACATCAGTATCTTATCAATACTCTCATATACGAGTTTCTCGATTTTTAATGTTTTCTAGTGCAACACGTTCACATTCGCTGATTACCTTATAATTTGTTTGCGCGCGAAATGATATCAGAAAAAAGACCACTTTATAAAAAAAAAAGATTTTTTGCCGTCATTGAAATGCAAGTCTAATCAAAATATAGTTTTAAAATATAACATCTTTCGAAACTCCTGGTTGTAGTATTTGAAATGCTCTTTACATATTCCCGCGAATCGAGACAAGCGCCACTTTGCCTCCGAAAATTTCAAAATAAACAATTCAACCACCAAATAATCATTAATTGAAATATAATCTACGAACCCACCTCGGATTCATCAACATCAAATATTTAAATTACTGGTTCATTTTTTCGATATGAAAAATACTGTTATTTTAGTGCCCATTAGTTATTATTATCAATATTGTCATATATTGAAAACTTAATTGTTTAAAAATATCTTAATATTTGTGATTATGTCAATACTAACGATTTTCATTGAAAGTTTGATAAAAGTATTCGAAAATAATATTTAAAATAGCAGTAAGTTTGAATTTGAAATAATGATTTTTTCTGAATTGCGTGACAATCGGCGACTTGACTCAGGCTTGCAGCTCGAAGCTCTTTGACTGATGGCATAAAGGCAACGAGGCGAATTGAGACTTTTCATTGATAATTGTCAATTTACCTCGTTGATGCTCAAGGTTTATTGCCTCGAGCTGCGGGAAAGCCGCGCGCAACGATCGCATCGAGTAAACAACCGAACAACTCTCGTTGAGTGTACTGTAGATTAACTCTAAAGAGACCAATGGAATCGACTTGAAGCTCTTCTCTCTGGCCACATTGGTTCAAGATTCATTGCCACCAGGAGACACCACTGTGTAATCAACTCTAAAAACATCCGCGAAGTTAACTTTCTTCTTGCTCAATTAAAAAAAATATTAATCTCCATATACATCACTTTTTATTACTTTGCACATGTCTTAAGTTCGTTAAATTTTAGTTTCTCTTCCATTAAATCACTGTTCGTAATTAGTTTATTGCTTATCCAATTAATCAGGTTATCACACAGAAAAAAAGTTTTTTACATTCAAACAAAATTTTTTTAAATGAAAAATAAGGCAAAAGAACCAAATCCGGATCAAGGATCCAAATGCGAAACTCTATTCCCGCACAGCAACGTATATCGGCAAGATATCCTGATAATTTTCCGGGATATCCTAGGGACGTCCTAGGGATATCCTGAGGTTATTTTCAGGATATCCTGAATGGCGAAAATGTCGATATCCCTAGGAGGTCATCAGGATATCTTAGAATATCCGGAGGACGTCCTAGGGATATACTGATTCAATGATGTGGGACATCCGCAGGAAATCCCAAGGATATCTGTAGATGATGTTCCAAAGATTTTCCGCCGAGTGAGACAACATTTTTGAAAAAAAAATAACATTCTTTTCCAAAATAGAAGTTTTTTGGTTAATTCGGATCTTAATAGAAACTCCGGTTTGAAAAGCGATACTCTTACTTAGAATCACGGTTAAAATATCATTAAATATTTTTTGTTTATTGAACATCAAAGTTAACGCGTAGAAAGAATTTCAGATTTTCTTGACGAAATTTTTCTTCTGACAGCATGGGGTCGTAAATTCCAAAATCGCCTGCCAGTTAAGGGGTTAATTTCAATACGTTTGTATCCTTTGAAATAATCATTACTATTTGGCACAGAAGAGAGGACTTGGGCCGAAATATTTGCCGATCCTCAAAGTTTATTTTACAACTAAGTAGATCTTAAGAAATAGACCCCATAGCCAATGAAATATTATCAACGATAGAAGATATAGCCGTTCAATATTTTGAGGATATTGTTATATGATGTACTTAACATAACCTTAAAAGAGAAATTTTTTCCAAATGTTTTTTTCTCTCTGTAAAAGTGATATTCTACTCATCAATATTTTGAGTTTTTACCATTTTTTTTCATTTTCCACTATGTATTCATTAAAGATTTGAACAATACAGGTAAAAAAAATGTTTAGCACAATACAGACTTTAATGTGCTGAATAGAAGTGTAAAGCCAAATAATAAGTGATATTTTTTTTAGTAATTTTTCTCTTCGTTTAATGTGTCCATTATCAGAAGTGCATTGGATGAAAAAACAATGTCATTATCGAGTTTAAATCTCGTATTCGAAAAAATATGTTTTTGAGGTTAAGTTTACCCTTTCAAACATTTGCTGCATATTAAAAATTCATAGGAAACAAGAGTCACTCACATGTGAATTTTTCGCTGACTATTATGTATTTAGATTATGCAATGTGACTTAAATATGTAGACATGCAAATAAATATTAATTATGAATAATCAATAAATATGGATTTCTGTAGATTTCTATAATCGAAAAAAAACAATATTTTTCCGAGTTTTAAATTCTATTAATGTAATTTTCAAGAAATAAAATTTTCTCAAATATATCTCTTTTTTCTATTTTATTTGAACTAAAAACAATTATACTTTCGAATAAACGGCTGATATAATTGGGATGTCCGGAGGATATCGTCGGGATATCCAGAGGATGTCCCTAAGATATCCTGTGGATATCATGCAAGGGGAAAATGTCGATATCCGGAGGACGTCCTCAGGATATCCTAGGGACATCCTAATGATATCCTAGGAATATCCTCAGGATATCCTAGGAACGTCCTCAGGATATCCTAGGAACGTCTTCAGGATATCCTAGGAACGTCCTCAGGATATCCTAGGAACGTCCTCAGGGTATCCTAGGAACGTTCTCAGGGTATCCTAGGAACGTTCTCAGAATATACTAGGAACGTTCTCAGGATATCCTAGGAACGTCCTACGGATATCGGCAAGATATCCCGAAAATTTTCAAGATATCCTGAGGATATCCTGAGAATTCCCTGTGCGGGAATTATTTTTGCCACAAATAACTACAATTGTAATCTAAATTTTTGTGAAACGTTTAGCTTAAAAAAATAAACTGAACATTTCACAAAAATTTTGTTTATAATTGTGTTTATTTATGGCAAAAGCAATAATAATTCGCATTTGGACCTCTGATCCGGATTTGGTTCCTTTGCCTAATTGCATTGCTATGAGGACAAAAAAACATTTGTTTGAATAAAACAAATATTATTTTAATAAAAATAATTTGTTTGTATCATATAGAATATCGAATCAAGAAAAAGAGGTTAAAAACGATTTTTTAAACTTAAAAATAAGTTTTCTCTGATACTTGAAATTTGGTACATAAATCTAAATAAATATTTGGTACGATACATGGATTTTTTAGTAGAATACTCATTTGAATATTGAAGAAGAAGATAAATAAATATTAAATACCTTACAATCATTATTAAATAAATTTTTGAGGTTTTATCAATGAAAGAATGCTTAATCAATGAAAAGAATAAATATAATACATTTATGATTCTATAAATAAATAATTGTTTCAATTTTAATTGCAGTCAAAAAGTGAGTCAAAATTATTGAAATTTCACTCGTGATTCAACGGTCAGAAACACGTAGTTGTTCCCAGGTTTTTTGAGCTTTGGATTCGAAAATCTCACGCAGCATCCCCAGGAAATACCGAGGGTGATACCGGATGTCTCATGAGATGAATGAATTCCCATAAAAACAATCGGTTCTGTTCTCCAAAGTCTGACACCTCTTCTCACACTCCACATATTTTTAACTACCACAGGATATAAAATGTCATCTTATAATTTTAAAAAAATAATATACTCGATGAATATTATTTCACAGAGGATGAAAATATACATATATAAAAAATAAAATAAAAAGAAGGATTAAAATATAAATAATTGCACAGAGAAAATTAAAATTTGAATATTCATATTAGGAATGATAATGTGCATATACTTTCATGCACAGTTATTATATTTTTCTTCAAACTTATGTCAGAAAGAACTTTCTTTGTGCAGATGCAAATGAAGTTCAATTTTTAAAAGCTACTTGTTCGGAGAACCGGAAAAGGGTAGGCATCTGTGCTCTGTTTACTTCCGAAAGAAGCACCTGTTTTGTGACTTGAAAGTTTAACACCTTTTTATTTGTACCTTGAATCTATTCTTTATCTTTTCTTTTTAGATAACGGTACACTCAGAGAAAACTTATTTTCAAGTTTAAAAAATCATTTGTAACCTCTTTTTCTTGATTCGCTATCAAAATTTGTTTATAAAAAAAACATTTGTTTGATCAGAAAAAAGTTTGATTCAAGCAAAGTTTTTCTTTAATTCAAACTTTTTTTTTTATTCAGATAATATTTGTTTTAATAAAAAAAAATGCTTTTTTGACCTCATAGCAATGCAATTATATTTTTGATTTAAACAAATTTTGTTTGAATGTGTATAACTTTTTTCTGATTGTAGGGATTCATATGCAGATAAATTGATGTTGGAACTTAAAGCTAAAATATTTAGATGGAAAGTCATCAAAATTTTAGGAAGTTTACTAAGATTATTTTAAGGATTTAAATACTGAAGTTTCTAATTTAACTTTGACTAATTTACACGGAGAAAATTTATTTATTAAAATTGACCCCATTGGTTCGGTAAATGGAGGACATTACTGTATTTAGAGAAAGTTTACAGTTATTTTAGGATTTAATACAAAACAGAACTATAAATAATACAAAAGAGTTGTGTAAAATCTAAAGTCCAAAAGTGAAAATTCTAATATATAATTGATGTAAGGATTTTATAATGTTCATACCAGTATATTATAAAATAAGGCAAAGTAATGTAAATTTTTATTAAATGAATTGAATAAAGTTTACTTTCGTGTGATATTAACAATTTACAATAAAAGGAAGTATAGATTGAAGAATTTCTTCAGAGATTTTCACTTTTATTACGAGAGGAATTGCACAACAGTAAAGTAAAATGAGAAGCACTAGGGACGCACAGTGGGGAGAAATCAAAAAACGAGGTTCAAAATGACATTTAAAACGCAATTATGCACAGATTTTAGATTTTTTTTTTGAAAATTCAAAACTAAATTCATCAGAGATTGGTGAGAGTAGATTTTTGATTTTTTTGTTTATTTAATTTTTATGTTAATACAAATATCGAAATAAATATCGATTTATTGAATTTCATTTTTTATCTCCTAGAAAAAATTTTTCTTATACTTTTCATCGCTTACATTCAAGGCACAGAGGTACAAGAAAGGAAGAAAATGTTAACTTGTAAAGTTAATTATTATAAACAAAGTTTATTAACAAATAATCGACATTAGGGGTTATTCGTCTTCAAAGTATATTTCTGCTCTGAAATTGCTTTCTTTCTTCGTTAAGATGATACATGGTTATTAAAATTTAAGATTGGATTTTATTAATTAACTCTATAAACAAATTATGTAAACAAATGTACATTGCAGACACTTATAGTCAGAAAGAAATCGTTTTTTCTAGTAGTCTTGTTGTAATTATATTACCAATGATGTTTCCTGAAAAAATTTTGCCATTCATCAATGTTTCTTTATTTTATAAACAAATTATATAAACAAATGCACATTTTAGGCGTTTTTAAGCGAAAAGAAATCGTTTTTTCTTCTAATCTTGTTGAAATTATATTTCCAGTGATTTTTTCTGGAAAAATTTTGCTAATAAACTAATCGTTTATTGTATAAACAAATTATATAAACAAATGTACATTGCAGACGTTTATAGGCAGGAAGAAATTGTTTATGTGTATTCTTTTATTATTTTTTAAATTATATTTCCAATGATGTGTTTTGATGAAATTTTGTAATTTGTTCATTTTGTAAACAAATTATGTGCACAACTGCACGTTTTAGGCGTTTTCAGGCAAAAAGAAATCGCTTTTTCTTCTAGTGCTGATGAAATTATATTTCCAATGATGTTTCCAGAAAACATTTTGCCTTCTTTCACTATTTGTTCATCTTATAAACAAATTATATGAACAAGTGTAAATTTTAGGCATTTATGGGCAAAAAGAAAGCGTTCTTCGTCGTATTTATGTTTAGATAACAGAGCAATAGCGGTATTCTTGCATTTTTATAAATCACTTGCTTTTCACTCATTTTTAATCAGGTAATTTGAAACAAAAGTAAAATAAGTGATTCTTAGAAATGTAAGTATACCATTATCGCATTTAGCTCCTACATCATATTGCCAGTGATATTTTCTGATAAAGAAGAACTCAGAATAATAATGCACTCTTATTCATGAGAGGAAAGGAGACTCACGATAAAAAAAGCCCGATTCTTCTACTTATTATAATGTTTATAAAGTGCATTTGTTAACATAAATTGTTTATATATTTTATAAATTCTATTGTTCGAGAACAGTTCATGTAAAAAACATTGCCAACATAATTTCAATAAGACTACAAGGAAGAAAAGGAGGGGTTGCAATACTTGTTTTTGGCCCCAGAATTAAAAAAAAAAATTTTTTTTGAAAATGAAAACTCGAAAGTGTCCGATATTTTTTGCCTCACATTCGTCTACTTAAAAGACATTATTTTACGTAAGAACAATTTAAATTAAATGATTTTTCGAGAAGATAAAAAATATTTTCAATTTACGGTAGACATTTTTTATATTCTGAAAAAATCGGTCAATTTAAATTGTTCTTATGTAAAACAATGTCTTTTAAGTAGACGAATATGGAGCAAAAAAATCAGACATTTTCGAGTTTTCATTTTCGTAAAAATTTTGTTTTTCTGATTCTGGGCCAAAAACAAGCCTTATTGCAACCTCTCCTTTTCTTTCTGTTTATAAACGCCTACAATGTGTATTGGTTTATATAATTTGTTTATATATTTTACAAACTTCATTTTATAACAAAATGTTGTCAAAAAGCATCATTCACAATATAATTTTAACAAAACTAGAAGAAAGAAAAATTTTTTCGGCTTATAAACGCCTAGAATGTGCATTTGTTTACCTAATTTGTTTATAAAATAAACAAATAGTGATAAATAACAAAATTTCATCTAGACACAGCATTGTCAATATAATTTAAAAAAATATTAAAAGAAAAAATGATTTCTTTCTGCCTATAAATATCTGCAATGTACATTTGTTTTTATAATTTGTTTATAAAATAAACGATTAGTGATGCGTAGCAAAATTTTTCCAGAAAACATCTTTAGCAGTATAATTTCAACAAGATTAGAAGAAAATTTGTTTATTTTTGCTTAAAAACGCATAAAATGGGCATTGGTTTATATAATTTGTTTATGAAGTAAACAAATATTGATGAATGGCAAAATTTTTTCAGAAAACATCATTTGTAATGAAATTTCAACAAGATCAGAAGAAAAAACGATTTCTTTCTGTCTATGAATGTCTGGGATGTACATTTGTTTATATACTTTGTTTAGAAAATAATTAATAACATCCAATCTTAAATTTTAATGGGCACGTATAATTTCTTATTATGAAATAAAGCAATTTCAGAGCAGAAACATACTTTATACCACTCTAACCTCAAAATCTCAACTTTGACATGATTTTTCGGCTCTCGTGGTATAAAATACTGTTCGATACTTGTGTGAAAGCTGATTTTTAGCGCACGTATCGAAATGTACTATTGAAGACGAATAACCCCTAATGTCGATTATTTGTTAATAAAATTTGTCTATATAAATTAACTTTACAAGTTAACAATTTTTTCCTTCCTTATACTTCTGTGCATTGAGTCTAAGCGACGAGAAGTATGAGAAAAATTTTTTCTAGGAAATCAAAAATGAAATTTAAAAAATCGACATTTATTTCGCTATTTGTATTAACATAAAAATTAAATAAACAAAGAAATCAAAAATATACTCTCACCAATCTCTGAAGAATTTAGTCCTGAATTTTCAAAAAAAAATTCTAAAATCGGTCCATAATTGTCTTCTAAACATCATTTTGAAACTCATTTTTTGATTTCACCCCAGTGTGGGACGTCAACATTCTCAGGGCTGAAGTGTAAAGCCAAGTCTTCGTAGAAAGTTTAATATTTTAAAATTCACTAATTACATTATTTCTTACTGAATTTCGAATTAAATTATAATGAATTTTTATTAATAATTTATATTTTCACATTAAATACATATTACCCTATTTCATTTTAAATGACTGAAAGTGAGATTTTAATAAAATGCCGTAATGTTCTCGGTTTACCGAACTAAGGTATGTAAAATTTAACAAATAAATATTCTCCGCGTAGAATTAAAACATTCTAATTTCACTTGATCCCAATTTTCAGAAGAGCTCAAATTTCCATTGGTTCAAAACTTTTCACTGGTGTAAATAATTTGTGATTTATATAAATAATTCATGCAATAAATTATGTCTGAATAACTTTGGTCGTAATTCATATTATTGAATTTAGTAATTCACCATTGAAATTTTGGCTTTTTCTATTTTTTTCTTGTTTACGCCCACATCCACCTTACCTCCCGCGGAAGCAAAAAGCAACGATCGTTATTTTTCACGGCAGGACAATGATTGCGGGCTGAGGTGTACAGCCGGTGGTACATAAGCAAATCCTTTGTCGTCTCTTGCGATTGTACGACTTCCGTGGGAATTCGCAGAACGGAAGTGCAATTTCTGCCAATAAGACGGTAGTACTTCTTCGATGTAAGGAGGCTGGATAAAGCAATGCTTAAAAAAAGCGCCAGGTGCGTTCCTTTGCTCTTCGTATGCTTCTTCTTTTAATTTCGTGACCAAAAGAATGCAGGTTTAATTTCAACAATTCTTTCACCTCTCAGAAATACCAATTTCACCAGAAATCTTTTAAACAAATTACTTCAAAAAATTCCATCACGCAGAAATAAACATTAATAAACATATTGAAAATCATAGTCAATAATTTTGGCTAGGTTTTTTTTTGTCTTACGGTCAAATAATTTAAATAATAAGACAAAATAATTATTGAATATTAATAACGGACGAAGAAAGTAATAAGCAAATTCTGAATTTTTCTTGTGATTACTATAATCATAGTCAACATAATTTCATTTAATTCAGTTCCATTTTGTCCCATTGGATTAATATATTTATATTTAAATATATATATATATAATTTATAATATATAATAACAATAAATTAAAAACAAAATTCCGAAATATGATAAGAATTATAAAATATTTTGAAAATGTGAAATAGAATGTTTTTTTTATCCTGCGAGGAAGTATTCGTTTACATGTTGAATGAAGCGTGCAGTCAGAACAGGTCACGAAATATTTAGAAGGAGAGAAAAGATGTGGAAACAGGAGTGACAGATATTCCATCTCATCACTGCACATTCAAATTGGGTCGTGCATAATTTAAGTGCAACAATCTGCTTCTCGTGATGCAGCCAACGTACGTCTGGGACTATCTTTAAAGTCTTGAATACTGTTTATATCGGGATGACAAAATGCACATTGCATACAGGCCTTTGTGGTGATACTTGCATCCTTTCATTTCTAACATATCGCTATTTCATAGAAAAATAACTTGATCATTTCATTTTGTCATTACGTACAAAAAATTTTGACATATTTTCTGAAAGTTTAAACTGAAAATAGAAACGGAAATAAATTATCATATTAATATTTAAATAAGTGAATTAACAACACAGGTGCTTTATAAGAATTTCAGTATATATTATACAAATTTCGTAATAAATATATAAATTATGCGATGCTCTACACATATATTGCACTCGTTATATAAGAATCGAATAGCCAAGAAATCTACCGATAATAATAAAATAATATCTAATAATATCACGAGAAGAACTGATTTCAAATCCGATTCGAACTCGTTAGATTTACTTTCCTACTCTTCTTTAGTAAATAATTTATCAGTCCTTTCGTATGAGTCATGATAAAAATAACTGTTGTGACTAGACAAACCTTATTGATTCTCACATAATTCTATACACAATTTAGCCTAATTTCTTCGAGGCAGTTTGCATGCTTCTTAATACTTTGTAGTCGCCAAACTCGTTGCTTGAAATTCAATTGCATAATCACTCAAATTAGGAATATTTTAAACAAATAAATTCCACTTTTTGACTCGATTATAACGTAATTTTGGTCCTCTCGAGGGTTAACTTATAAATCAAAAATAAAGTTTAAAAAGTGGTAACATTTAATGGATTTCATCCAATAAGGATTCTATTAATCCTCTTTTTTTTCTGCTTTGGTTTCTTCTTTTTTTTCCTTTTCTGATTCCTCCACTTCATTTCCGTCTTTGTCGAGCTTCTTCCACTCATAATTGCCCGGAAGTGGTTTTTCGTTAACGAAATCAAAGTTCCATCTCTCTTTAGCCTAGAAATTTTTATTCTATTGTTGGTGGTATTCTTTTCTTTATTTATATTATATTATCTTTATTAAAATGTCTATTCGTGCATTCTTTATGAAGATTAATATAAATATTTAAAATGATAAATAACCTGTTCTAAATGTCGTTTATTTTCTTCGATTACGATGTTAACAGCATTGTCACCGTTTCCAGATTTTTCTTCATCGACAAACAACCTTCTGCGAACATTTCGAATTCTAGCTGCTTCTGGGGCATCATAATTCTGGTCTTGCATCGCCAAGCGGGCCCTGAAACAAATTTATAATCCATTCCAATTTAATCTAAATAAATTAAATTACAATTGAATTTAAATTTTAGTTTATTAATTTACTTTATTGATCCAATTGAAAATTGATTTTTGATTGAAGCAATACTGAACTATTAAGCTAAAACTTATAAACTATAAAAATATTAACAATGTTAATATTTCTTTTAATTAACATTAACATTGTTAATATTTCTGTTGCCTAATTATTATTTACAGGGGAAAGTTAAACTGAAGTTAAAGCAGAGAAAACAAAGGACGCGAATAATAAGCCAAGATCGTCGATCAATGTACCGTTAACTGAATACGCATTGGAATGTATACTGTGTACTTAACTTCCGGTATTATAGTGCGTTGGTTGTAAATAAGCAAACATTCATTTTATAAATTTTTCCGTTGTGCATTTTTCTTTAAGTTTTTAAATATATAATGTATAATGTTTTATACAACATATTTTGTGTAATCTAGGTGTAACTTTGACTATAATTCTGTCTGAAAAGTGACGAAAACAAAATGCAGGGACGAAGCAATTGCCAAAATTACCGCTAATTTAATTACTGCATTGTAGCATCAGCAAAACAATTTTGACACGATTTATGCTCGTGTTTTATTAGGATCAAGGTCGTTTGTTTTCCCTGGGAATTTATATAATTACTAAAAAGAATTATAAAAGAATTTTGACTTTTATTCTTGAGATAAATTAAAATCTGTAGGATTATTTTAATTATTATCTGAGAATTAAAATCATCATTTATTTTCAAAATCTCAATAACCGGTAATTAGATTTCACTTGCATTTAATCTTAATATGAAAACACATTCGTTGCGTTACCTTGTAACTTGTGACTCACAAAAGTAAGAATGCAACTACACGTGCTCAGATAACGAATAATGAAACTTCTTGAAAATATAATTGTTTTCAAGGCAAGTACGTTTCGTTTCGTCCTAGTCACGCAACTAATAATAATAATTATTATTTTTCCAGTTTATTATTTCTAAACATATTTAATGAGAAAAAACTTTTTCTAAAATTAAAAAGATCATCAGAAATAAATTTATCAAATTACAAAACACTCCTAAACAAATATATACTTACGAAACACGTAAGTCTCTCATTATTCGTAAAAGACTTTCCAAAAAATTATCTTCTTGTTATATAATCCAATGTCAAAATAAATTTTTATTTAGCTTCAAATTAAAATTTAACTCATACTCAACTTCGACGTTATGAAACTTTGACACGTGTTTTTGAATTGACAGATCGCAACATTTGGTTATTAATTTTGAAATTCATAAGGTTCTGAAAAGGATTTTTTGCCGGAGAAATTGCACATCGGTTTTTATAAATAATATAGTAGATATTTGGAGATTAATACAAATTTTTAACACTACGAACCGAAACTCGGCGTCACCGGTGGTGAATCGGAGACAAACCGAGTGTTTGGGATCGATAGTCATTCGAGGGGGTGGCTCATTCACAAGGGTGAGAAAGCTGCGTGCGCAGACCCTCTGCTTCATGCGCCTGCATGGAGGGTCTCTTTAATGTTTTTTAAATCGAAAACTCACCTAAATTTAGATAAATCTTACAAAAATTGTTTCTAAAAATTTAGTAAAGCAGAGTGTATAATGTCTTTTTATTTTGATTGTTACAGAGATGGATCAGACGATTGGAACTATTGAAAGGATATTCTTGTGAGTACAGATTTTTTACTAATTATTTATTACTCATTGAAACGATTCTTTGCCAAAACTGGCAAAAAAATGATTAAAAATTTGTTTAACCTTAGAAGACCGGCACCTCTTTTTAAGTGAAAAAAATTCTTTTTTTCAACTTGTACATTTTTTCCGCATGTAAATCTTTGAAAAATGCCACTTTCGAAAAATTTACTTTTTGAATTTTTACAGCTAAATAAATAAACTTTTCAATGAATTTCTTTTTGGAAAATCTTTCTTGGGACGCAGTAATGTTTATAAATTGTTTCAGAATTTTTGCTATTAAAATTGGTAAAACTGTTACAAAAAATATCAATTCTTCGATCGTAGCAAATTTGCTAATTGCTACACACAGCGCTATAGGGCTAGGATAACAAGAATCTACATTTCTCAACAAACCACTTGGTGTGAAGCCAAAGTTGAGATTTCACTGAGAATAGCAGTGAAATCTCACTGATTGTCAGTGAAAATCGTTACTGATTTGATTTAGTGACACACTTCTCACTGATTCAGATTTAGAGAGTAGGCGCCCAAAAAGATTAAAAATTGAAAAAGGATGCTGATATCTTCAAATATTGAAAGACATTAAAAAAAACTCAAATTGAAAAAAAAGCATTTAAATCACTTTTTCACCTACTGTTTTCTTTATTGATTTGTTCATAAGTTGCTTATTTTATTCAAGCGCTTAATTTATACATATCATGTTCATCTAGGTTTAAGAACAGACTTACAGCGTTACTCAGAGACTAAAACAGTATATAATTTCTATACGTTGACCGACTCGTGCGCTCTTTTGTTTACTACTGCAACTTTTATATTTAGTTCACTTTTTTTTGTAATTTTTTTATTTAGTTCTTTTTTCATATGTAATAAAGGGCGTTGCCCGTGGAATGTTTAAAATAAAAATAAAATAAAATAATGCCCGATTGTAATAGAAATAAGAAATGAGTTCACTTAAAAAAAATGCTTTAAGCATTTTAAATTTAATTTTCTAAACAAACAATTTTAAAAAGAAAAACTCTTCGACTAACCTCCGCACTTTTTAATCCCCGTTTTTCTCGCGACGGTGGTAACCGCGCGAGTATAACGGCAACGCGAGATGCAACTGACAGATCACCAGCAAGGCTGAAATACAACTGACCTAACGCAAACTAGCCTAGGCCGAGATCCTTTAACTTTACTCTCTCTTTCTTCTGGATTTCTGCCTGTACTTTCAGTAATCGGCAGTATGTACTGTACATTTTCTACAGGTTATTTTATATTTCATACCGAGCCTTTCTTAACTCTCTTCAATGCATCTTTGCATTGCAAATTCTCTGCAGACTAGCCTAGATTCTGCTTAAGGGGCTACTGCTGGATGCTGGCTTATTTGCGACTTGAGAGAGTAACGGCCGACCGGTTATTTTATTATGCGGCCATTCATCCCGCCACGATTGCCATTAGTGTTAAATGTGTTATGTACTCTTCTTTTTTCTCCTTCCTTCAATAACAAACAATCCGTTCATGCTTGCGGTAATATTATTTTACGCAGAAATACGATTTATTTTATATTATCAGAAACGTATTTTTTATCTTAAAGTCTAATAATAATTAACGTTTCGTTCTCAATTGATTATGGTTAGCATTCAAATTCCAAAAAATGCATCAAGTCATTTGTTTTCTTCAAATATGATTAAATTTTCGGTTTCTTTTTTTTTTTTTTTTGAATCCATTACTTTTACTTTTAACAGTAGGCTTTTGACTT
The DNA here is from genome assembly GCA_037177015.1 of Euceroptres primus. NCBI lineage: Eukaryota > Metazoa > Arthropoda > Insecta > Hymenoptera > Figitidae > Euceroptres > Euceroptres primus. The sequence goes on from JBAGKK010116364.1 coordinate 21,731, forward strand.
ACAAATACTTTTGACTGAAAAGTAAAATTAATAATAATAATTTGGTTCAAAACATATTTATACAGAATATATTCAATAATTTTATCAAAATCTTGAGATGTATGCTTGTCCTCTTGGCTTTGTTGAAGATGATCCATCGGTCCATGACCCTGCGCAGTGTTCATGACTTGTGGTATTCATGATTTATAGTATCCTTGACCCATAATTCTAAAGCTTGTCCACTCCCGGTGACAGCTTAAATATTTTTCCTGGTTTAAGATTCGAATAGAGTCAATAGAGAAGTCAGTTGAAAAATGAAGTGTTCTTGATACCTTAATGTGTATTTTGACAATCACTTTACCTCAATAGAGACAAAATCCAGTCCCACAAATCTCAACCATTAGTATTTATTAAAAAGTGTAGAAGTTTTTCTGACTTAACTACTACCCTGGTCGACACAAATAACACCTACTATCATTAGTATTTATTTACACTATTTATGTATATTCAATTTATTGAAAATTGTATTACAAATTCTTGAGATACAAGGTTCTTATTGCGAAGAAATAAGAACTTTATTTCTTATTGCAAAGAAATAGAACTTTATTTCTTATTTCGAAGAAATAAGAACTTTATTTCTTATTTCGAAGAAATAAGAACTTTATTTCTTATTTCGAAGAAATAAGAACTTTATTTCTTATTTCGAAGAAATAAGAATGGTGGAAAATGTACAGTGGAATTTAAATTTTAATACGCTGGAATAAAATTTTTAAATGAAGCAGAATAATTGAAAATTGAATGAGAAAATGAATTTGAGTCTAATTCAATTTTTTTACTGATTCGCGTGTTTTTATGAGACTGCAATTTACATACATGCATTATGCGTACACTCGAGGTTACTTCTTTGATTGCTGAACCAAACTCTTGTTCCTCACGATCATGTTTTGCAGATCTGCGATCGTGAGAGTACAGGCACAATAACTGAGTGGGAAGTAAGATAAAATAAATTTCTCACAAGCACCTCCAGGAGCCTGTTTTTCAGGAAACCTTATATTATTACAGGAAATGCTTGCGAGATACGAGGTGGACCATTTCTTCTTTTTTTTGGGGGGGGGGGGGTCATAAGAATCACTGCTTTACAGATTAACAAATAAAAAGATATTTTATTTTATTTTTAATACGAAAATAGAAAAGATTTTTTTTTATTTTTAATACGAAAATAAAAAAGATATTTTCTTTTATTTTTAATACGAAAATAAAAAAGATATTTTCTTTTATTTTTAATACGAAAATAGAAAAGATATTTTCTTTTATTTTTAATACGAAAATAGAAAAGATATTTTCTTTTATTTTTAATACGAAAATAAAAAAGATATTTTCTTTCATTTTTAATACGAAAATAAAAAAGATATTTTCTTTTATTTTTAATACGAAAATAAAAAAGATATTTTTTTTTATTTTTAATACGAAAATAAAAAAGATATTTTCTTTCATTTTTAATACGAAAATAAAAAAGATATTTTCTTATATTTTTAATACGGAAATAAAAAAGATATTTTCTTATATTTTTAATACGGAAATAAAAATGATATTTTCTTTTATTTTTAATACGAAAATAAAAAAGATATTTTCTTTTATTTTTAATACGAAAATAACATTCTTATCTTTTCAAAACGAAAATAACACTCTTTTATTTTTAAAAAGAAAATAACATTCTTACAGAAACTTTGGTGCACCTCAATAATGACAAATTAAACATTAAAGATCTTTTAAAAATTGTTGGCTATTTTAAAAATATACTAAATGTGTACACCGAGAAAAATGTGTCAAATTCTTTTGACACAAAGCGTGTCAAACTGACACTCTGTAGGTTTAACTATGGGATAGTCCTCTAAGATAGTCAACTTGAATATCTGAATATTCAAGTTAAACATGAAGAAGATCGGTTTGACACTCTAGATAGTCTAGATAATTAGACTGAATATATTTGAGGTTCAACTACAGGACAGCCCTCCGGAGTGTCAGTTTAACACTCCATTTTTCTCCGTGTACTCTGTACTCACAAAAAATGTACAAAAATAAATACCTAATTTTATGTCAGAAGGTCGTTATAAGTGGTGTATGATGTAGATTCCAACGCGACAAAGTGAAGACTGCAAGTGAAACGTGCATTGAAACGTATTATGTAATCATCAACTTAACTCGCATTTTCTAAACTTCGCGATATTTATAAATTTCTTATCATAACAATTAAAAAAGAAGTATATGATATGCAGAATTGTAAATCAAGCCACAAAAGATATATCTCTTTACTGTTCTTTTAATTTTTCATCTTACACAGCATTTCATTTATCAAGAAAAATATTATTTTTAAAACAAAAAATAAGATTAAAAAAAATAGTTTCACATAAAATGAAATGTCAAACAAATGTGTAATAAGTGTAAATTCAAAAAACTCATATTCAGCTAAATTTTTCAGCCAAAAAATTTTCAATATTTCAATATTTTCAATTTTTCATATTCAATATTTCAGCCAAAAACAAATCCTATAATTTTCAATCACTTAGGTGTCTTAAATGATTGTAAATTTTTCAGTGATTATATAACAATTCAAGACTTTCAGGGTTAAAATTTAAAAAGTACTATTATACTTAGAACTTAGATCATAAAGAATTAAATTAAACACTGAGAAAAGAAATCACAACAAACATGATGGATGTAACTGTGCTTATCTTTTGATGTATTTTACGAGATTCAATGTGAAACGGCTTGAAGGGAACATAAATGTTGATTGCTAATGAAAAATTAAATCAAAGATGTAAAGATAAAATTGTAAAATAGGAAATTTGCACTTGCGAAAGGCCGATGATAATGAGAGTAAACTGGAAAAAAAGTGACAGGGATTGACCCTTCCTTTTCTTACGGTTCTTGGTTTTACCTGAGGGTAAAAACTCGAGTTACTCTTACACACTTTTGCAGGTGTTGAGCTTCACTTGCAAATAATTCCCGTTTCACTTCGTTGCTGTGAAACTCGCCTCATTCCTCTTAAAACCCAAAAACAACTTCTCAAAGGATTTAAAAAGAAAATTCTTTCTCCGATCGTTTTATATATGATCCATTAATAGAACATATATACGTTAAAATTTCGTTGGTCTTACGATCAATTTAGTGAAATGAAAACAAGGTTTAAAATTCCAAGTACCAAATTTAATTTTTGAAATTAATATAAAAAATTACAAAACTTCTATTAATAATCATAATACTTATAATACTTACATAATACATAATCATTCTACTTAAATATGACTGTTGACTCCAAAAGAATTTCATAATAAAGTTATGCCCAGCAAAATAAGTTAAAATTGCATAAATTATTCAATAACATTACAATTTATTTTTATTGATTTAATTAACTACAATTATTTTTAAAGGCGACCGAGATTACCTCCTGTTTTTGAATATGTAATTACGCTTCATTACATGAAGGTTCGCGTTCCCACGAGTGCAAAAGGTATTCATAATATGCCTAGGAATTTTTCAGTTAGTTTAAACTATTTTCCTGAAGCAGTAACAGTTGAAGAGACATTATCATTTCTATTCAGAAATAGCTGACTATTATTGTGCTTTTCTTCGAGAAAGTTATGTATGTATGTATATATATATATATATAT
>JBAGKK010116475.1:0-25357 GCA_037177015.1 Euceroptres primus
GGATGGAATAATGCAGCTCTATCTTCCAGATTTTTAATCTATCTGACTGGGTCTGGGTCTGGTTTAGCTTTTTACGTGAAAGGGTTAGATCAAATAATTTCTGTATGGGTGTATACCTAAGCAAATTCTTGCCTGAAAAACGTCTGCAAAATTTTGTTTTTTTAAAAAGATTTTTGGAAAAAATAAGTTACTGTGATTACGTAATTGATTAGATAATTTTAGAAATTCATGCAAAAGAGCGAGCGCGAAGCGCGAGAATCGTGATGAGAATATGTTCCTCAAGGTCGATAGAACCTTAAGTATGTTAATTGCCATCTGAACTTGAACTTAAAAACAAAGTTAACAATCTCTTTAAAAGTCCTGAGCGCTTTGAGAAAATTAAATATGATTTAATTTTTAAGAATCAATGAAATGAGTCGCAAGCATAATCGCGAGCCCTAGGGGCGCTCAAACTTATTTTAATAAGAGAGAAATTCAAGTATCATGCTGAAATTTCGGAAAATAATAAAGATATATTGAAGCATCTAGTTCGGGTAAAAGTAAATCATGAGGAATAAACTTGACTCTGCGCAAAGATCGACGAATATTTTGCGAGCCCGGAAGCGCGCTCAAACTAGCGAGCGAGGTGACCTTCGCAAGCGATAAGGACCTTGCCCCAGGCGCGCTCAAACTTGCTAGTGAAGCGAGCCGCGCGTGAAGCGCGCTATGAGAATGTGCCCGCACCCCCAAAGGGGGCCGGGCAGATTTTTTTATATTGATTCGCAAGCATTTAATGTATTAAGTTTAATAAATTAAATAATTACTTACTGAGAAATGAAGAAAGGAACGATTCGGTTATAATTTCCCTTTCTTGACAGAAAGCTTTAAGCTGTCAAATAAACGTCGCGATTAAGTGTGTGGTGGGTGTGTAAAGGAACAGGAAAAGAGATACAAGAAAAATGTAAACCTTTAGGGAACACATTAGAAGCTTCCATTCCAAATAAACTTTGCGATAAATTGGCTATCAAATGTTAGAAATTTCAAGTTGTGCTGACTTATTCAAATTAATTAAAAATCGAGCACATAATTAATTTTCACGAATGCTGAATAAATTAATCAGCGAAACAAGCGGATGAAATTGCCGACGAAGGATGAATAATTTAACGTCGATAAATATAATTAATACAAATGATAGTCGTAATAGTATGAAGATCTTATGTGAAGTATTATCTAATTTTATGGAAAGTTTCTTTTGAGATAAAATTTTACGAAAGTGGTGTGACTTTTCACGTGCCCAGTAAAAGCCAAGTGCGATACAGATTAGAGCAAAATAGAGAGAGAGAAAGAAATAGTCCACACGATCAAGAAAACTGATGCCACCAGGGTACCGGTACGGGTATCAGAGCTATAAATTCAGACAAATTATATTGCCCCCGTTATATACTGTCGCACATGAAGTCGAATGGCCTCTCTTCCTTCTTCACTCGATCGAATTCTTATCCTTTTCTATTCTGAGTTCCTTGGTACCATGAGAAAAGGAGCCTGCGCCTTAAACTTAAACTTTAAAGGGTCTAGGGAGTTAAGTATGCAAAAGTTGCCCCCGAACGTATCAAATTCAGATGAACATATGACATTAGTCTATATGTGACATAAAATTCCCCCAAAGGGTAACCTTGAAATTTCATTTTTGGGGAAGTTATGGAGAGGGAAAGTAAAATAAAGAAAGTGATTTTTTTCGATAACGGTTGAACCAATGAGACTACTTCCAGAAGAGAATTTGAATTTTTTAAAATAAAAAATAGGGATAAAAAAATGTTTTCAAATCAAAATTTTTTTGAGGTTATGTTTTAGAGATACACCTCTAATTTTTTAAAATAGAAATGCTTAGATTGTCTACTTTAATATACATTTTACCCAAATTTCTCGTGGGTGTAGTTCATGACTTAAAAAACAAAATTTTGCGCGGGGCGCCATGCACGTATATTATATCACTGTAAAAAAATTTTCGGAAATTTTTCCGAAGAATGTTTGCCAGCTTATAACCCGAACATTTTGAAATTTTTCCTAATGCATTCGGACATAATTCCACATTGTAGTTGGAGATTTATTCATACAATCTCCTAAGCTTTACGAAATATTTGCTAACATTCGGAAATTAACCAATACGTACGGAAAATTTTCCAATATTTTCGGGAAAATTCCTCATTTACCAAATTACCCAATTTTTTTTCTGGAAGTAGCCTTATTGGTGGCTTCAACATATATTTCAATCATAAAAATCAGTTCAGCTGTTTTTGAAACAAATTACTTTTTATTTAACTTTCCCCCTCCAAAACTCCACCAAAAATGAAATTTTTGGGGGAAATTAGGTTTTGGGTCACATAGGTTAATTATCTAGAGTTCTGTTAGATTTACACCAGACAAAATATGTCTGTCTGGCTTCTGAAACGCTCCCAGATAATATTTTGCCAAACATGCGAAACATGTTTAAGAACTTTATGGGACGTAGGCTATGTATCTTTTTTACAAATCTCAAATTATTTACACATTTTATTTATCCTCATGGTATTTATTTTTTATGTTTTTATGTATATTATTTACGTGCAAATAACTGTAATTCTTGGATGGCGAATCTTAAAATGTTGTCCATTTTTCTCTATCTCATATAGTTTACATGATACTCATAGAAAATGTAAATTTTGAACCTTTTAAGGTAGATTTTAGATAACTACATTCGTTAAAACTTGAAGATTCTGAATTTTCAACTGTCAAAGAACTCCATAAGTGCAAAAATGAGATATGGCGTATTTTTGGCATTTAATCTTTTTTTTTTGCAGTTTTTTTCACAACTTGTTTTTAATGCATAACATATTACTTTTTAGACATAATTTTATGTTTTAAAAATTGTTTAAACAATTTATTATTGTTTATAACTATATTTGCTTATAATAATGCTAGAAAATTGCGGATTTTTGTACATTCTTCCACTGTTCTTCGACTCTCTAGTTATAATGAGATAATAATAATTGAAAATCATGAACATTAATTGTTTAAATAAAATGAATTGTTTAAACAATTAATTGTTGTTTATAACTATCTTCTCCTAGAAAAAAGGTAGATAATAGCGGATTTTTCAACATTCTTCAACTTTTCTTCGACTCTTTAGTTATGAACAATCAAATAATTAAACATCAACAAGAATCATTGTTTAAATAATAAGAATACTTAACTCAGAAAAAAATAATGGAATGATTTTTAAATAATAATTCTTGTTGGTGTTTATTTATTATTTCTTCATAACTAAAAAGCCGAAGAATTGAAAAAAACCTCAAGTTCCTGGATTAGTTTTAAAAAAAGTATAATGTGACACAAAAATATACAATTTGAAAAATGATTTTTGTTGATGTTTATTGGTTATTATTTTTTGATAATTAAAGAGTCGAAAAAATGTAGATTATAGCGCAATTTTGTACCTTTATTCTAAGAGAAAATCATGAAAAACAATAAATAATTGTTTAAACAATCACTTTTGTTAATTTCCAATAATTGTTATCTCATTATAATTAGAGAGTCGAAGAAAAGTGGAGGAATGTAGAAAAAGCGCAAGTTTCTAGCTTTATTTTAAGAGACGATTGTTGTAAACAATATTTAATTGCTTAAACAATTGTTAACCTAATTAACAACATTCTTCAATAATTATTATTTTATTATAACTAGAGAGTCATAGTACAATAGGTTTTTGGCTTTTGTGTTTTGGTTTTTCAGTGCTCAAATAATTGTTAATGTAATTAACAACTTTTGTTAATTTTCAATAATTATTATCTTTTTATAACTAAAGAGTCATAGTACAATAGGATTTTGTTTTTGTGTTTTGCAGTGTTTTGTGTCTTTTAATAGCCTTGCCTGAACAATAACATATTAAAAACAAATTATGAAGAAAAACTGCAAAAAAAAAAGATTAAAGGCCAAAAATACGCGATACCTCATTTTTACACTTATGAAGTTTTTTGGGGCCCTATAAAAGTGGTTTATGGGGATTGAATTCAAAAAGTAATTATTAATTCCTATTAAGCGATTAATTTTCAAGAAAAGCGTACTAGATGCAGTAAGATACACTTAATATTAACGATCCTATTGCAAATACAGAAACGTCTTTTTTTCCCTTGGGAAATATGTACACATAAAACTTTATGGACTTTGTGCAACCTCTAAACATCAATTGATTTCGAAATAAAAAATAGGTGTTTATTTTTTTTTTTATTCGAACAAGTTTGGCGAGTGAGAGCCTGAAAGTTAAAAAAAAATTAGAGTTGCATCTCTAAAACATACTATCAAGAAAGTTTCTTCATAATTTAGAAAAATTTTTTACACCTATTTTTTAGTTTAAAAAATTTAATTTTTTTCCTGGAAGTAGTCTTATTGGTGACTACAATATGTATTTCAATCATCAAAATCGGTTCAGTCGTTTTTGAAAAAAATCACTTTTTTTATTTTACTTTCCCCCTCCCTGACTCCTTCAAAATGAAATTTCAAGGTTATCCTTTGCGGGAATTTTATATCACATGGGTGCTAGTGTGGTTCAAAAAATTAAAATTCAAAAAATTCAAGATGCACTCGAATATATTTGTTCCTTTTGAACCAAAAATAGGAGTTATTTTCTTAATTTTTTACTTCGAATTTAATAGTGTAATTATATTTTTATAAAAATTTCTTTTAAAAGGTGATTTGCGCGATGACATTAAACTATACATTGCTTAGTTTAATGTATAAAAAATAATATCATCACGAAACACACCTTTAAAAAGAAATTTTTCTACAAATATAATTTTACACCGTTGAATTCGTAGTAAAAAATTAAGAAAATAATCCCTGTGACATTTTTTTTCTATAATCTAAAAAAAAAGAAGATATTAAGACTTCAAAACTTTTAAGGACGATGAGGTAGTACTAGGTATTGTTCGTTTTAATCCAAATTCATACTTCATCATTTTTTTTTCAAAAGGAACAAATATATTCACGTGCCGTTTGTATTTATTTAATTTAATTTTTTTTTGTTTTTTATTGACCACCCTAATGGGTAACCATTTATGGTGTTAAGAGTATTTGATAAGTAATGATGTCACGAATTACCGACCGATTTTTTATTTATATTCAGCGGGTTTATTAAGAGAGAAATGCAAATATAATGCTGAAATTTGTGAAAATAATAAGAAATATATATTATGGGATCGATGTCTGGTGCGATTCAATTTTTATTTTTTTTAAAACTATTTTTGTAAAATTTTTTTTCGGAATAAAAACTAAGGCGCACCAGATATCGATGCCTAAATATATTCTTCATTATTTCCCAAAATTGCAGCATTATATTTGCAGTTCTCTCTTATTGAACCCACTGAGTGTAAATAAAAAATCGGTTGACAATTCGTGACGTCATTATGTATCACATTCCCTTAATATGAATTTAATTCGTGCGGGGGAAACTTTTGCATGCTTAAACCCCCTAGGTTTAATTCCATCCAAAAATGCAGCTATTCTTTTTATACACCTCCCCCTCCCCAGTTAAAGAGACAGTTTTGTTGTTTCTATTCTCTTAGTCATTATAGAACCGTTTGATGCGAGGAAATATTTCTTTAAATCTAGTAATGATATGTTGGATTTTAATGTATATTTATATTAAATTAACTAATTAATTATATTTAATTAAGAATTTACATAATGGTAGGTGTGCTCCAAAAAAATGTTTTATTTTTTCCGATTCGAAATTTTCATTAAGAATTTAATAATCTGTAAGTTTCTTTCAATATAAAGCACAAAGTTGCAAACCTTTTTCAAACTTTGAAAAGAGAAAAGAAAATTTTTTCGATTAACCCATATTATGGTTGAAATATTGACAAGATAAGAAACATATGACGAGGAAACATCATGAATGTTAACCCGGAATATCGATAGTCGACCCACGACAGCAATTTTGTAATCGTCGCTTGAAGCTCGGCATCACCGATGAAAGAAACGTTATTCTTATCGCGTATATAAACTGCGGCGGGAAACAGTAACGTCGTATTCGTGCACGTAGGCAAATTCGTTGCAAACATCGAGACAATAGCGTATGCATTGGCGCGAGTAGAATTTCAAATAGCGCCCGTTTTCTACCACATGCAGTCGTTACTTTTCTTGTTTTGTACAAAGGGAGAACAGGACAAACGCTTCATCGCGGAATAATGGCAGTGCAAACTGAATTGGGGAAAATACGCGGCCTTCAAAAAAGACGTTTTCAAAAATCTTTTGGATCCCATTCTATCCATATTATTTTCTTAGTCACTTCTGGTACACTGTTCACATGGTTTAATAGAATTTTAAATATTTTAACGATTATTTCATTCTATCACCCATAATAACTTCCTATAAATTATACAAAGAAGCACCCTAGTACCTAGAATCAATTTTAATTTGTAAATCATTAATTATTTATTCTGACTCGAGAAGAGTGATATTCATTTCGAGAGGACTTGGATCCGTTTCTGAAAAATTACTCCAGTTTTTTTTTCTGAAATAGCGTAAATAATTATGAGCAGCACCTGATGATTTTAATGAGAAAACTCATGACGTGACCTAAAAACCCATTTGTGCGTGATTTATGTAGGGGTGGTAATTGTAGGCTCTTAATTATTCTATTCTTCATCAATCTCAAGATTTTATAAATGAAACCTCATATTTCCGCAAATATATTTTTATATAACAAAATCAGAAGAGTAAAGAAAGAATTTCAAAAATTCAAAGGCAGAGTTTGTAGTATATTTTCATTGGGGAAGTTGCCAACTCTGACTTGGTGTGTTCATTACATGTAACTGACAGTTCGCTGCAAGAATTCAAATCGAGACTCTGGAAAATTCAGTCCCTTGTTCAAAAGGCCATGTCTCTCAAGCTTCAATCTCGTTTTTCGATCAGAAATGTGGTCAGTACAATTTCATCAACAAAAAACTTGTTTAATTCAACGAAAAAGTGTGTTGGGCCTTTTGTTTGTGTATGGCGAAATTTTAATTGATTAAATGATCGTTTATTGGGAAAATGTGAATCTTAACAATAAATTTTTTTTCAGGCAAATATTTTAAAATTTTACAATAATAGAAAGCGAAAATGTCGCGAAATAACACTAATATCTGAAGTTGTACTTGATATCGCACGGGCCAGTGCGTGACTTATGACCGCGTGTGGCACATAAGCGCCATGATTGCATCGCAGCACATACGAGTGTGAATCGAGTGAATTACAGGAGCGAATTAGGCCGAGTAACGGTCGTGCGACACGTGATAGGGAAAATCTCGACGGAAACATGAAAAATGCATAGAGCGAAAGGGCTCTTGTTTCATGGACTCGATGACATGAACTTCTTCATCAGTGAATTGTTTGCCAACTCTAATTGACATACACCGTTTTATGCACCCCTTTATACCCATTCCAAACTCCCAAATAAACCTGTTCTACTATTTTTTCAACAATTTCCATGGCAGAACAATATTTATTTTGATCTAATCTTATAACAATCAAACTTTTATCTCATTTATGCCTTTAAAATCAGGTTTGAGAAGGAAGTACATTTTATTCCACGGGTTTTTTCCCCACACGTGTTCAGATCAAATTATTGCCTCACGTGCAGAAATCGCTGAAAGAATAAATGAATCGACCATAGAAAAAATTCCACGTAAGCAAAACATTAATTTTCTCGTCCGTGTGAAAATGATTGATTGCTGGTTTAAATATTGTTGTACTGATGTGCAAACTCCGCTTGTTTTTCTTCCTACTAGTCTCAACTGGTTTGTATATCATCTACTGACATGAAAAAAAAACGAGGATAGATAATATGCGGCAGAAACGGGTTTATGTGAATATGGCTAAAAATTTGTTTATACGTTGGGAATATTTCCTGGAGGTGTGATTTTTTGCGTGAACGTAGTGGATCTTTGAAAGCCTATGTGCCGAATACTTCATGGACACTTTGTAAATTTTTTGCGATAAAAAAGGTATACGGCATTAATCTTTTTCAATGTGCTGCCTTATAATTTGTCGTAAATTACTCACCTGTTTACGTCACTATCGAAGAAGATATTTTATTTCCTGCAGTTTATTGTTGGCAGTAAAATGAACAAGTAGCGTGCTGGACGAAAATAAATTGAAACATTAAAGTTATTCATCGATGATGAAATACGTGTCTACGAGTGTATCATTATGTTAGAGTGTGGAAGGAAATATTTATGTTTCAACCTTTCAATTTGGAAGATAGAAATGTATATTATTAGCAAGCTCGAATTTTTATTAATGCAAATAATAGATTCTGGAAATTGAATGAACGACTTCTATCCCCAGGTGGAAAAATTATATATAGGATAAGTGTCCCAATTACTGCAGATGTACGTAATACTGCGATTTCTTTTCCTAATTAGAATAAATTAAGTATAAATAAGTTTTTTGGACCCAAAAAGTTCGTAGAATTGAATAAGAATAGCAAAAATTAAGTACACTGAAACCTCGGTTTACCAGGGGTTTCGGGGATTTCCTGAATGGCCTTCTGGTAAACCGAGATCTCTCTAAACGTAAACAAGTCAGGGCCGTATGAACTATTTCGGTTTGACTTTTATCACGAGTTAAAAATATTTTTTAAACATAAGTTTAAATTAACGTTTACTTCACTGTTAAGCTTTGTTTAGTTATTATTTATGAATTATTACATATAACGCATAACCAAAACACTGAAAACGAACTGTTGCGAACCGATAGAATTCTCCGCGTAGACTACTGCGCACTTTGTTGCTACGGTACTTGCGCAACTTCGCTGACCTCCGCGCTCAGCTTTCTTGTCCCCTTGGATCCCTCACCCAAAAACTAAATTCCTGGAACTGGTATCCCGGGACCCAATAAACCGAGACTTCAGTGTACTTAGTTTATTCTAATTAGGAAAAGAAATCGCAGCAATACATACACTTGGAGTAATTGGGACACTTACCCTAGTTGAAAAAATTATGCCTAATTTTTATTTGTTTTATACATTATTTGTATAAAACAAGTGAAAATTGTTTTATAAAATGGTTTTATACATTATTTGTATGAAACAAATGAAAATTATACATAATTTTTGTTACTATGCATAATTTTTCCGCCTCGGTCATCAGTTGAATGACAGAATTATATGGATGAAAATAAAAAAATCGTCAATATTCACTAATAATTTTTGTTGAAAAAATATTTCAAATTTGGTTAAAGCACGTTTTTTCTGTTAGTATGCATCTTAAATATGACGAAAATAATAGAGAACAAGATCAAGAAACGTATTTAGAATTTATTTATGGTCTTTTTTAATCTTTTTAACCAACGTGATATTTCACAGCTCTTAAAATGCATGAATGGACTATAGAAAACGAATTAAATATATATTTCAACATTTATTGTAAATCAATAATATTATAATTGCGTTGAATGATAAATAATATGAATTTACTAAAAAGAATCTTTTTCTATTTTCGTTAAGGGTATGTGACACATAATGATGTCACAAATTACCGACCGATTTTTTATTTAAATAAATTCAGCGGGTGTATTAAGAGAGAAATGCAAATTTAGTGCTAAAATTTTGGGAAATAATAAAAAATATATCAAGGAATTTATGCCTGGTGCAATTCAGTTTTTACTTTGAAAAAAAAAGTTTAAAAAATAATTTTATTTTTCAAATAAAAACTGAAACGCACCAGAAATCGATGTCTAAATATATTCTTCTTTATTTCCCAAAATTTTAGCATTATATTTGCATTTCACTCTTGATAAACCCACTGAATGTAAATAAAAAATCGATCAGTAATTCCTGACGTCATTATGTATCATGTACCCTTAAACCATTTGAAAATTATTATTCTTTGCAAAAAAAAATGACTAACTTCATTCTAGATATGACAAAATGGTCGTAGGACACGATGACAATAAATCTATAAAAAGGAATTCTTTTTTGAAGGTTACTTCCTTAACATAAATTTGTTTTAATTGCAAGTTTGTAAAAACAAATAAGATTTTACGGACAATATTTCCACATGTAACTTATCTTAAAAAAGTGCACTTATCTGGGAAAAAACGCAGAACGCGATGGAATTACAAAGATATACGGTTTATTATTAATCTACAGGTAATTTAATTCAATTTTGAAGGTTACATATATGGAAGAGGCTAAAAAAATTTTAATTACAAAATTTAAATATTAATGTTCAATCAGCGAGAAAGAGAAGCTTCTATTTCCCAATCGTAAATAGAAAAATATTCATATAGTTTTAAATTAATTTATTTCAAATTAAATAATTAAAAGTTCATACTGAGTTAAATAATTTTAATCAAGTATTGAAAATGACGTATGAAAGTTATTAAAAAAAGTAATTTCTTTAAAACGTATTTAAATCTACGTCGAATGACTTTTATTTTAATTGTTTTCGATCACTCTGTAAGAAAATATCTATAAAAAACAAAGTTTTTTGCCAATTTCTTAAATTACCAATATCTTTAAAATTATTTCAGATTTTTTAAGTTTCTAAGGCTCATTTTCAAGGGGAAATCATGAACTTTGTATTGAAATAATCTACAGATTTGTTGGTGCACTTTAATAGATTTGGCAAAGAGTTAAACCTGACAAAAGATAATCTAAAAATGTTGAAGAACGGTTTCATTATTCAAAATTATTTTTAAAAATCAAAGCTTAAGTGATTTGATAATAAATTCTGGGAAAATTATAGAATCTTCAGTTGTAAAATTTTATTACCGTTTATTACGACAGTAACCATTCTTCAAAACCAGGTTATTTTTTGTCACGTTTAACCCTTTGCCAAATCTATACAAGTACACCAACGAATCCATAGATGATTTCAGTAGAAAGTGCAGGATTTCCCTTTTAAAATATGCCCTAGAAACTTAAAAAATCTGAAATAATTTTGGAGATATTGGTAATTTAAAAAATTGGCAAAAAACTTTGTTTTTTATAGATATTTTCCTATAGATTGATCGAAAACAATTCAAACAGGGATCATTCGACGCAGATTTAAATACGTTTTCAGGAAATATCGTTAAAAATTGTTAAGAAGTTGTATTTAAGATATGACATTCGTTTTAAATTTTTGAAAAATATCAATGCACCCAAACTTTCTGGCGGGAGTGTATGTATTTTAAGAACTATGAAAACATGAAATAATCAAATACGACACATTTTAAAATTAAATAACAGTTTGTCTACTTTTTCAAATAATTAATCAGTTACATTATAGTTCATGTCGATGGTAATTTAACCTTAAAAGTACATATATTATTGTAGGCATAATTACACGCGTTTTGTTTCTACTTACGTATATAGTTGAAGATTAAGTTCCAATTATGTACTTTGAGGTTTGCTAATGAATCATATGTTCGCGACTGTTTATTTAAATTGCACAATTAACGCGCGAACAAAAATGATTGCAAAATTGTTAGAAATTTCTATGGCAATTTTCAAAGTCGTGAGACTGAAGCTTTATGCAGTTATCGTTTTTGAAATTTCAGTTACAGTTTGGTAAATTTCAGTTACAATTTGGTAAATTTAAGAAAAATTTAGGAAAATTCGGTTACAAGAATCTGAAAATTTAGTTACATTTTGGTCATTTTACGATACTTGTAACTGAAAATTCCCTAACTTGTAACTGAAAATTCTGATACTTGTAACTTAAAATTTAGAAACTGTAACAAAAAAATTTTATGTTCAGGTAATTGAAGCTTTATACAGTTACATGTAACTGAAAATTTAGTTACAATTTGGTAAATTTTAGATAAAGCTAGGAAAATTCAGTTACCGTAACTGAAATTTAAGTCAAATTCATGAAAATTCAGTTACAGTATGATAAATTTCAATTACAATTTGGTAATTTTTAGATACGTTTTTTGAAAAGTATCTTAAGTTTTATAAAAATTTCTGTTACTTTCGTAACCTAAAAGTTCCGCAAATTTACGAACATTTCTAACAGTGTATACGAAAAGTCAAGACTTAAAGTTTTGATTTCTACAATGAGTCGCAGATGTTCATATTCATAATTTCAATTTCTCGAATAAGTTTTACAGATTATGATATTCATTTTCTTTCCTATTGAAATTATTTTTAGACAACCTAGTAAGCACCATATCACTTTTTAGTATGATTAATCTTTCAAATACAGATTCATAAAATTTGGTGTTGAAAATACTAATTTTTCCACTGAAACTTATTAAAGACTATCATGAAAGTGTTAAACTTCCGCACTTTAATACGAATAACTCAAATAGTTCCTTATTTTTCCATGTTTTGTTACATAAGTATACTAAACTTTCATTCGTTTTTGTCATTTATTCAAATAGAAAGTCTCTCAGTGTAGAGAAAAAGTGTATCCCAGAAAATCATCCAATTTTACATTAAAAAACTGCAAAAAGACTTTCGAATACTTATAAATATAATCAGGGATAAGGGATACGATAACATTTTCAGATATTTGAAAGATTTTACGTGTATTTTAGCAACATAAGAATAAATGTAAGCATAGAACATTGTAGAGTGACTCATGTGCTATAAAATCCTTATGTTTAAGACAGGATATTTTTAAGAATAAGAGTGTAATTTTCTCGGGACACATTTTCGTTGATTTTTCGATTTTCACCCATATACGACATAATGACTAAATGAGTAAATTTTACTTTTAAGATCACGTTTATCGTTAACTTTACATTTCTTTATCTTCTTCATAAAGAATTTTAAACGATTTTTATAATCTATTAAAAACTCCAGAGACGAATTCTGTACTTCTGCATATCTGAGGATCAATTAAATTAGGTTTCTTTATAGCTAATTTTTCTTCATAATGCGGTGATCGATTAAGGTAAAATGTGAAACGGTTTCGAAACTTTGTATCGCGGTATCTTGTGACGAAGATTTTGCTAATTTATTCACGATTTATACATGTGGAGAGTATGATTCGCAGCAATATAATCCGAAGGTTGCTTTGATCCTGCAAATGGAAATCTGTACATTCGGTTCGAAAGTCTAATCGGTGGAATGAGTAAAACTAACTTGGTGAATTCGATATTCGAACCGAGTAATCGTGACGCCAGTATCCCTTTTCACTTCCGCATGTGGAAAACAATTCTCCTTTTTTCACACGTGCATTCCATCGCGAAACCGCGAGTTTGCATTGCAGATTGGTTACTGCAGATTCCGATTTTTTCGGACCATTTTTCCTCGGTATCCCTTTTCAGCTAGATCCTGTCTCGAATTCTTTATTTCAGTGGGCACAATGTGCGTGGAGTGTAACTTCCGCTTTTTGGAAATTGAAATTTTTTCTTTCGTTTTTTTTCGGTGGAATATATTAAAGTTTGTATTTAAAAAACCGGCACTTTTATGTATATGAGTATATTTCGATATATTTCGCATCAAATCATTTTTTAAAGAGGTGTAACAAAATGTATGGGTGAAAAAGTTTGAAAAACGTATCCAATCATTAAGAAAGGTACTTACCTTTCTTAATTAATTGAAAGTTTGAAAAACGTATCCAATCATTAAAAAAGGCACTTACCTTTCTTAATGATTGGATACGTTTTTCAAACTTTTTCACCCATACATTTTGTTACACCTCTTTAACAGTATGATCATTGTACCATATTTAAAAATAGTAGCATGAATTCCAAAAAACTATTTATACAATAAAAGGAAACAAAAGCAAAACAGTGAAAAAAAGCATCAGTATTATTTCAAAGAAATAGCTGCATACAAAAGCTCCCAATAATATTGGAATGAATGGTTGGAAATTTGTCATTTTTTATTCTTTCTCTAATTACTAACATCCGCTCCTTTGTTTTAAGTACCTATACGCATCGGTATTTTCACGATGTCTGCACTGACACAAGTATTCACAAAATTTGAGAGAGAATGTGAATTTGAAAGAGGAGAAGAATGTGAGGGTCTGAACGTAGGGAATTTGCTGTTGAAGTGAATACAAGTGTTGCTGTGTAATTGGCATCATTGTTCCCTATTGTCAGTTTGTTGTATCAATATATTCAGTTCGTGGATCATATTAATGTATTGTCAAAACTGATTGAAACACAGGTTCTCTTTTATTCATCGTATCTCTTTCCCCTAAAAAATGAATTCGATTTATTAGCATCATTCTTTTTTATTGAAAGGTTTAGTCACCATTGTTTGATTAGAAATAAAAACTGATGGAAATTGTAATCGTTGAGGATACAAATTCAGGATTAATATACTAATTCGAATTAAAAGTAAAAGAGGATGTGTTAATTTAAAGAAAAATTGTGGATGACTAAGTATTAAAGACTGATATAATGAAAAGTAGGATAAAGTAGTTTAAAAGTGGGCTAAAAAATTGAAAGAAAAAAGCTTGATCAATTGAAATTAGGTAACGATTAAGAATTAAAGGAAGCTAGATTAATTTAAGGGTATAAACATTTAGACGAACAGGAAGGATATTTTTTTTTAAAAAGAATATGTTTTTTTATTGAAAAAAGTGGGATATTTTTTACGTATTTATTTCGAAATATATTCTGGGCTTATATCGCATAAAGTGCATTAAGATTTGGCACGTGAACCATGTGTCGCGTTAGAAAGAGAGTCAAACGGAAACGAATTCAACCTCTTTTCTCTTTTTCATCCACCCTCCTTGGAGAACCGTACGCTCTGGACCGAAGAAATTGGAATTTGATCCTGTCCCGTGATATCTAATAATGCCGGCGACTTATTTATCGTCGACCTCAAATTCGAAATCTGGTGCAATAAAATACCATCAAGCAAGAAAGAAAATTTTTGAAATATCATTTTGGCAATAGCCCAAAGCTTTATGTGTTTACTTACTTATTTATCCAATTCTCTTACAAATTGAGAAAAATAAAAACAATTTTATTAAGTTTGTTAGTTTCTATTAACTTTAGAAATATAAAATTAAATTACTATTTAATTATTTTTGTAATTAAAGTTAATTATTAAACAATTAATCTCTAATCTGTATTGGCACTTTCTTTCTCCTTGACATTTTTGCCATTCTTTACTGAATTCCTAATTTAATTACTGCACTATTGTTTATTCCTATGCTGTCCACGAAACAGTGTGAAATAACGAATATACGGGAAAAGGTCGTTTGCATTATTTACTATTTACTTTTATGAACATTTTACGATATATGCAGCAGGGCAATTTTACGATTTAGTTTACGATATATTGTCATGACACTATATTGTGTGGATCAGGCACCATTGTCAGTTAAGGGCGAGCTTCCCAAAAGCTATAAAGTAGTTTACATGTAATAATAAAGACTAATGATATTCGCTTTTCTGTTATTTTAGAATAAAAAATTGTTTTAATATTTTCCTCTGGCTTTGATCTTTATAAAATTAACATTGATATTTATTATTTCCCACTTTTATGGGGTATAAAAAGTAAAATAATAAAATAAGAATATCAGAGAAAAAGTATAGAACTACATAATTTCATTAGTCTGGTACTACTATTCAGTTGTTTCTTTCTTTTCCTCTGCTGAATTCCAATCTTTTATTCATTTTCCTGGACATTATTTAACTCGACGTGGAAAATGCTTCATCGAGTTCGTTCGCGGCACATTATTAATTAAGACTTTTGTCTTGAATATAACGGAGATTCTGTCTGGTAACTGATACTTTGAAGTTGTAAAAGGTTATTACGAAATGGGATTATTACAGAATGTACATAATAAAGATTTACATTAGCGTTTGCTAATTTGAAAATGGTGATCCTGAAATCCATTGAGACGAATTAATAGCAGCTTTTTTTGTGTAATGAAAACTTCATTTTGATTTATTCTTGCGCAAAATAGCTCTATTATGTCCTTTCGTTCCTTTGTCATATTTTTTTCTACTACACCAGAGAAATAATTTTTCCAAGTTAATATTACAATATTTTAATTTTTTCCCTGTACTTAGAATATTTACATAGTGAAAAAACCGGAAAAGGCCTTCACTCGATTAATATTTTTAATATTACAATTTCTGTAAATATAACAGAAAAAATCTGCTACCTCCGAGGGGTTAATTACTCGTACAATCTGGTGTACACTTTGTATGCAATAGGGTGGGTCGAAAAAACAAAATTTTGGAAATCGAAATTGGAACTATGTTGGAAAGTAGTATATTAGAACACTGAAAAAGTATAATTAATTTAGTGTTGATTGATGAACGCCTTCTAATTGCGTGTTAGCAAAAAGTGTTTGAAAACATTTTTATTTGCGTAGGTTTGATATTTTCGTATGTGCCAAATTTTTTTACGTTTTTTAAAGTCTTAAACGTCTCCGGAAATTTTCGCAGCCTTTTAATCAACTTTATTTAGACAATAATTAATGTTTAATATACTCTTGTTTTCAGAAATCAATTTAAAAATCTTCAGGAATGATGAAAGAATTTTTTTAGGTATTTGAGGTTTTTTGCTAGAAAAAGTACACTAGAAATAATACCTTCTCATATGATGATGAGAGTGTGAAAAATTTGATAACCCTGGGAAATTACAAATGTATACACAGTAAATTTTAAAAAACTGAGTTTTATGTTTTTTTATCTTTTTTCAAGTGATTTTAAAATATACTTATATCGTCTGAGGTCTTTTTACTGATAAAAATACACTAGGGAAAAATTGATAAGTCTATGTAATAAAAAACATTGATATAGCCTGTTTTCCATAATGTCATTTTCATATTTCTTCAAATTATCTTTTCCTAAATGATATTATTATTTTTTTAAACTTGGCTTTGATAATATTTCTAAACCTCTAAATGCTTTCTGTTAATAAAAAAATACCAGGAAAAATTGTTTTAATTAAAAGAATTAAAAATATGTAATTAGCATATTTTGTAACTCCTTATTTTATTTTTACTTAATTTTTTTGAAAACAAATGATTCCTTCTGCTATCTACTTTTCCGGTGTATTTGTATTAACGGAAAACACTCTGGTGTTTAAAAATATTATTAAAGCAAAGTAAAAAAAATAATAATTTAAAAAATACAAAAATAATTTAAAAAATTTTTTAATGCTATTTGGAAAAAGATAATTTGAAAAAATAAGAACATGACTTTTTGAAAAACTGGCTATATCTTTGTTTTTGATTACATAAAACTTGTCAATTTTTTTCCTAGAGAATTTTTATCATTAAAATGCCCCCAGATGTTAGAAATATCTTTTTGTCATTTTGGCATTTTCATTTGGCTTTTTCCCAATCTCATGACGAAAAGAACTGTATTTGCCATGTCCAAACGAAAATTTTGGCTCGAGAGATTAAATCCCTCGGCTTCGCCTCGTGATTTAAACTACGCTCTCACCAAAATTTGCGTTTAAACTTGGCGAATAATGTACTATTAAAGTCAGTTGACAAAAGATAATTTTAAAAATCATAAAACTTAGTTCCTTTTTAATTTAATGTATTTACATTTGTGATTTCCCAGGTTTATCGATTTTTTTTCTAGTGTACTTTTACTAGTATAAAAACCTCAGAAACCTGAAAAAATTCTTTAATCCTTCCTGTAGAATTTAAAATTGTTTTCTGAAAACAGAGGCATATTAAACATAAATTATTGTCTAGAGAACATTAAATAAGGCTGTAAAAATTTCAGAAGACGCTTAAGACTTCCAAAAATGTACAAAAATAATTGGCACCTACGAAAATATCAAATCTATGAAAATAAGAATTTTTTCAAACTTTTTCAGAAGGCGTTCATCAATCGATATCAAATTAATTATACTTTTACAGGGATTTTGATTTTCAACATTTTATTTTTTCGACTCATCTCAGTATGCAATTTTGTGCAATCTTATGCAATCTTGTGCAATCTTGTGCAATCTCACGCATTCTAGTGCAATGTCATGCAATATTTTGCAATCTCAGGCAGCTTCATTCGCTTGATTCGCGCTGACCAATTCATTCATCATTTGTGAAAATTAGTTCTGTATTCGATTTTTAATTAATTTGAAGCCAGTAAAACTTGAAATTTCTAACATCTGAAAGCTAATTTATCGCTGAGTTTATTTGACAGCTTAAAGCTTTCTGTCAAAAAAGGGGAATTATGATCGAATCGTTTCTTTATAAATTTGACAGTAAATAATTATGTAATTTATTAAACTAAATACATTAAATTCTTGCAAATCAATATAAAAATCTCTTTCTTTCTCAAAATATGAAATTAGTAATGTTTAAAAATATGTGAGCTATGCGAGAAATTAAATTATTTTTTATATTTTTTTATTTATCAAGTGTATAAATCATTTATCAATATGAAATTTATTTCAACACTATCAGTTAAAAATGGATGGCAATTAATCTGTAAAGTGAAAAATATTCGTTATTAAGAATAGTACTAATTATTATAAAAAACAATAATATTTAAACAAATTTTTAAAAGCATTATACTAAATAGATTAATTAATCTGGAACAGATATTCGGAAATATGTCGTACCAAGGTTATTACGTGACCAATAATAGTCCCTATTTATATAGTAAATTATCAAGTCAAATGAATTTTCAAACAAAAACAAAAGTGCAAACTTGATGGAAAACAACTGTCTTCTCTTGAACATTCATTTGATTTGTTAATTTACGAAAAAAATGGGGGTAATATAATGTCACCTTGGCAAATGCTCTTAATACCTTGTATCCCAATGTATTTTATAAACTATGTTTTATTTCATAATGCCAAAACCACTTGCAAAATATTTTTAACTAAATAAAGGCACGTGCAGTCCTTTATTTTATTCTTTATTCGTTAATCGCACAAAATAGACGCGAATAACAAATAAGAGAATAACGAATACAGGAATAAGAAATCAATAAAAAAATGGAATACACTGACATTTGATTTGCCCAACTCTCTCGCCTAGCCTCGATTACGTTCAACCCAAAAATGCCTACTTGGTGCGAGGTGCAAAGGCCACAATGAGCCCGAAGTCAGATGAGGAAATAAAGCAAGCGATAGTTTTGATAAATCCAATCGAATGTTTCATTGATGAGCTGCCCGATTATATCAAGCAACGATTGTCTGTTAAAAATCCTAAGATCCTAATAGAAGCAATTGAGCTCGCGCGTGAGGAAGAGCGTCGTGCGTTGAGTAAAACGGTGATCAGGGGATCACCCGGCTTCATCGTCATATCCGAAAGGATATCGCGATTCAAGGTCAAAGACTGTTTCGTGGCAGGACAATCGATCTCCTACCCCCAATAAAGCTTCGTTTTACGCTTTCTGCAACGAGGTGGGTCACGAGACCTCGCCTTGTAGAAACCCAGAAAATTCACGTCGAGCGCAATCACCGGCTAGATTATTTTCCCCAGCAAGGTCGTTTTCTCCTTCTTCTGATCGCAGACCTTCCAATTCAGGAGCATCCTCTTCGGAGCATTTAAACTCCCAGGGCGCTCTCCGGTCGGCTCAGATGGCGAGCGCAGCAGTGAGAACTGTCAGGGCTGCAGGGGTCGCTATGCCGTCCGGTGCCAGGATTGTTATTCCCTCTGCCCAGTTGTCAAAGTTGAAGTTCGACAACTGAAGACTAGTAAGGGAATCTTTCTTGTTGACACCGGCTGTGTAGTCAATCTAGTGAAACAAGACTGTCTCAATACCTTCTGATGGATCTGTCATCCTGAATGTATTCGAATGTTCTTTAAAGTTATATGTGATGCCGATTGAGCTCCGCGTTTCCAGAAATGTTATCCTCGTCGGAGAATACTTTTTCCAGGAACAGGTGACTATATCCTACAGCCATAAAGCCATAGTCACCATCAGTCGTCCTATCACTCCGATTCCCTTTTTGAATCCGCAAAAGTTCTCTGATCGCGAAAGAGAGGAATTATACGACCTTCCTTTAAAAACATCGGTTTTGTCTCTCAAGGCACGTACTCGCCAGATGATCCCAATCGAGGTCAAAAACACAGAATGCAGGGAGGGTTTTCTGCCTCTCATTTATGCTGAAGTGGGCGTCTTTATAGGTCGTGCAGCAGTATCCGTTGAAGATGGAAAATGCTATGCTATGGCCTATAACAGGGATGGCCACGGACCACTTGCAGTGCTTCCCCTGCCTCGCTTTTTCTCCACTTTTATTCCCTTTCTTCGAGCGCTTCTCTGAGCTTACCGGCCGAGAGCGGCCGTGCTCCCACCTCCATCCTAGCAAAGGCGGTAAGAGTGGGGTTTGACGAGCTGACAGATTTTAGCTCCCAGAGCTCGTCCGTGACCATCCCTGGCCTATAATGTCGGCTACGAGGACGTTGATATTCAGATTTCCCCCCAAGAGATCCAACCCTATGAAATTTTTTACGCCGATAAGGATCTCGAGTCTCCGCCAGAGTTAGATGAGGAATGAGAAAAGTTGACCAAACGACGATCAGGTTCTCGATTGTCGTGATTCCAGCGAGTCCGTCGAATCTGCGAATTGGCGGGGGTGAAACTCCTACGGTCTGCTGAGAGGGAGAGCGTGATGATGCTAGTAGAGGAGTTTTCTTATCTGTTTTACTTACCGTATCCTCTTCCAGACATCACCGAGATCCTTGACGGTCTGGGCCGCGTGAAATATTTTTCGATTTTTGAGCTCGCTAGCGGTTTCCATCAGATCCCGATTAATCCCGATGACGGACCAAAAACTTCTTTTAACGCAGACGGTCATTATGAGAATCTGCGCTTGGCCATGGGCCTGAAGGGGGCCTGTGCTACCTTTCAGCAGCTCATGTACCATATTTTGACGGGACTCCAGGGCACTTAATTGTTCGTCTATCTCAACGATATCGTCATCTTCCGTCGAGGAACACATGGGCAGAGCGAGGCGTCTTCTTACCCGCTTGTCCGCGGCTAGTCTCCGCCTCCAACCCGAGAAATGCGCATTCCTTTCCACCAAGGTCGAGTATCTGGGTCACATCATCTCTGAGGAGGGGGTCAGTCCAGATCCTGATAAGATCAAGGCAGTAAGGAATTTCCCGGTACCCAAGAACCCGACAAATATTAGAGAATTTCTCGGATTGGTGGGATATTACCGGAAATTCATTGCTGACTTCACCAGGAGGACTGAACCCTTGTCAGATTTGTTGGAGGAATCCAGAAGATTTGAGTGGGGGGAGGATCAAGAACGTAGCTTCGAAGACATGAAGGATGTTCTCACTCAAGCTCTCATTTTTCAATACCTTGACTATTCCCAGCAATTTATCCTAACAACTGATAGTAGCAATTATGCCATTGGGTCCGTGTTGAGTCAGAGTAAAGTGGGACACAATCTACCCATCGCGTACGGATCGCGACTTCTGAGAAAGGCCGAAAGAAATTATTCTGCCACGGAAAGGAAATGTCTTGCCGTGGTTTATTTCGTGAAACACTTCAGACACTACCTTTTCGGGCAGAATTTCTTGATTCTCACAGATCATCAGGCGTTGAGATGGCTCCACTCAGGGGGAAACAAAAACGCAGATGCACTCTCGCAAAAGGTGCCGGAGAGCGATGGCGCATGCGTAGTTCACGAAATCCGTATCTGTTCTCTAACACCTGCGCCCGAACCTTTGCGCAGAAGGGTTGGGAGTCCCCGAAAGACAGAAAAAGAGATTACACAGGATTTACCCTCGCAGGATGGCTCTGAGAGTGAGTCAGAGGATGCTCCTATCGAGTTAGTCGTTGAATTTGATCCTCAGTCCTTTCCCTTACCATCTTCTGAATTAAATGACGGTGCACCATCTCCTGAAGAGCATCATTCCGACCTCGAATCAACACTCAAGGTCCCCGAAAGTGATCCAAATGCACTTGTTCGAATCCTACCACTAGAAGAGAATCCTTCAGATTCCGAATTCGTGTATTCAGAAATCAGAGAATGACGAAAATGACACCCTGATTCCTTCCTGCACGCAAGAAACTTCCATCCAATCACCAGTGCCTTTTACCTTTCCTCACAACATCCCGGCAGTATGAAACCATCCCACCTGAGCTTCCTCCGTTATCTAGAAAGATTCTACCTTTCATGGAACCTCGTGGGGAAGACCCGCATCTCATCGTCGTGCCAGAGATTCTCACTGTCTCGAAAGATAACTACGCGCATTTCATCTCCACGGACTGTAAGCTATGCACCTCGATAAGCCACTTATTGCAGGACTTAGGTTACATCAGCGAAGTTCGGTCATGGTCACTCAAGTTGGTTCCATTAAAGTCTTCAGTTTGATTAACAGGAATCAGTTCTTCGACCTGTCCTCCGAGGACGATCTCTATGTTGCACTGGGTGGGCTCCGAGACGCTATGGCGAGCACGGTAACTGGGTCTGTTCGAATCTCAAAAGCCAATGAAGCAGTCGACAAATTTTCTGAGGGTGCCTTTCGAAACATTGTTCGAAGGGTATTCTCGAGAAGTAATCTCAGGGTCACCTTGTGCCTGGGAAGGATAGTAATACCGTCCCTCGAGGAAAGAAAGAATATAATTCGGGAATTCCATCGTAGTCTTGTAGGAGGTCACAAAGGGGTTCAGAAAACCTATCGTCGAATTCGCGAACGTTTCTATTGGCCGGACATGGTTAGAGAAATTCAGGAATCCATAAAAACTCGTTGAAGCTATCAGTTGAACAAACTAGTGCGAATAAAAACTAGGCAACCTATGGTTCTTACTGATACCTCAGCTACAGTTTTTGACAAGGTAGCCTTGGACACTGTGGGCCCTCTTCCAGAAACGCTTAATAGAAACAGGCACATTCTGACGAAGCAGGATAACTTGACCAAGTACTGCCTTGCAGTGGCTGTACCCGATATTCGTGCCATCATAGTGGCTGATGCCTTCGCGCGAGAATTCATAGCTGTGTTCGGCTGTTTGAGAGCTATTTTATCGGATCGTGGTACCACCTTCATCAATCGAGTCTTCAGTAAGCTCACTAAGATCTTTAAAATTCAACAGCTCTCAACCTTTGAATACCATCCGCAGAGCAATGGAGGTCTCGAGCGAAGTCACCAGGTACTATCGGACTACCTGAAACATTATTTGCGGGATTATAATGACTGGGACACATACCTCCCATACGCTATGCTCTCGTATAATGTCTCGGTGCACGAGGGTACTAAGTTCTCCCCTACCATCTGGTATTCGGAAAGGAGCCTCGCATGCCTTCATCTTATCCACCGGAAGAGACTCTCGAAACTTACAGATCCTACCTTTACGATCTTGGAAAACGACTAGACAAGTTACGCACCATCGCGTCAAAAAACATCACGGACGCTAAATTGCGATCAAAACGTTATTACGATCGCCATCTCAACGAAAAGGAGTTCGAGGTGGGTAATTTGGTTTCGAAGTTGAAGGAACCCAGACTACACAAATTCATTCGGTATTACATTAGAAATCATGGAAGTGCATCCGCGAAACGGTGTAGTTTTGAAGGACCTTCAAACGGGAGAGAGAGTCTTTAAGCACATGGACAAAGTCAAGCACTTCTATCACGATTCGGAAGAAAAGTGAGTTTTTCCGGATTATACTAATTCGCCACCAAGTTCTCTGTTTCAGATCTATGGGAATCATTGCACCCAAAGGACAATAGCGCAATTCTTCTTTCCAAATTTCAATATATTCGAGACAGACCGATCCACCTTCTTAAGAGGTAGATTAACAATTAAACCTTTTTCATTATTTAATTTAATTTCTTTTTTTTGTTCTTTTCAATTATTAGTTATTTAACTTCAACTTCAGAAACATCGGTAACCGATCAGGCCTTTTTGTATCGGATTAGGGATTGTCTCGTCTCAATTTGTTTGATTCAATTGGTTTTTAGAAATTCGCACGTTCCTCTAACTAAGGACCTTTTGTCCTCAACACACTCTTGAACCCAGTGTTGATTTACGATATCACCCCGTTGACACTGATGAAATTTTGATCAGTTACCTGATCTGAGCTTAGCTCGCAAAAAAAAATTGAAAAAAAAGGTTCATGGCAAAAGTTCATGTCGAGTAGGATCAAAGAGAAGGACTATTCACGTGAAGGGATCCGAATTTGATCGAGCACTAATCTTTCTGCATTCAATCGATTATGGGTCGTAGATATTTGAGATTTGTACTAGGATTAGGTATACTTTAGATATTAATAATTTTCAATTACTTTCGAATTTATATTTGCTTAATTAATCAAATTGTTTGTATTGCCTCATATTTTGCCTAAGCAAATAATGTACACAACTTCAATAGATCGCTATTATAACTCGCATCTACTATGCTTTTCACCTGTTAATATAACAATTGTATGCTTTCTTTAGCAACTTTATAATTTCAATAATCTAATAGAGCTTAGTTACTAGTATTTTCAGATAGCCTTGTAGGCTAGCTTAGGAGTGTTCGCATCTTTCTGTATATGTTCAGAATCTGGCTGCATTAATTATGTGAGCTCTTATCATCGCTTTAGGACTTATTTTATGCATCTTGCTTTTGTATACTATCCTTCACGATGCCAAAAGTTTCGTCCTCAGGACATTTCGCTAAGAAGAAGGTGTGATGTCCCGAATCGATTCGAGCTCACATATCCCTCTTAGGTCGGTAGTTCTTTGGATGTAGAAGGAATTTATCAGTTTATTTAAATTACCTTACCATCGGTTTGCCCCAGGGTTGTTTTCCTTCCCCTTTTCACTGGGCCTTACTCCTCCACTTTTTTCCTCTTCTTTCATGCTTGGTACCTCCCTCGAATTTGCAATTGGCCAATTTTCCCGGGAGTGGGAACCTTATCCCCCAGGACCGGGGAGATTGTTCTTATCGTGGGGTACTTCACTCTCGTTCTTGAAACCGTACGGTCTTCGCTGAAATAACTCTCCACTGAGGAGTCTCGTAGTCCTCTTCGGTTCGACCTTTGCTGATCCGCAGCAACGTATGTTGAATAGTTTTGGCAATAACTGCATAATCCTTCCGTCGAGTTCGGCCAGACTCTCATGAGACAGTTACCCATTTTCTCCTTCGTGTTACCACTAAGTTTTATGTTTATTGTAATCGTAATTTTAATTCAGCCTAAATCTATCTGTTTTCCTGCCCGAACGTCGGCTTCTGTAGTCGTAAATTAAGTCTCAGTTCTGTCTTTTTTTTTAATTTGGAATCCTCGTGTCTTATTTTATCATTGTGAGCTTCACCGTTTAAACTCTAAACTCCGTATTTTTCGATATTTTGGTCATTATTGTGAAACTCAGACGGAGCACTGATCAGTCCAACCCGAAATCTGCATCCCCGAGTAAAAATTCTTCGACTTGGGTTCGACGTAATTCGTCTTCAGTTCGACTTCAAGACGGCGACGTCTAGCTGCGTCTCAAAACTGAGACGAGACATAACACATCGTCTTACCTTTATGGTCACGAGAGGTTTTACTTTGT
>JBAGKK010116585.1:0-25356 GCA_037177015.1 Euceroptres primus
AAAAGACATAATAGAGCTTCGATGTCTACTGCGGTACAAATTTTATTTTGGGAAATAAGATGAATTTGATCATTTTTTATTTTTATAAAAGGGCGTTAGAACCCTGATTCGTATTACATGACGTCATAATGTATCAAATGTCCTTAACAAAACCGTGCTGAATTTCCACAACATGTGGTTTTATTGTAGCTGAGATAAAATTTGCCATATATAATTCAAAAAGCTTCGAGAAATTATTTAGGATTGAAATGGGCCTGTAGTAATTGAAATGGGCCTATATTACATAAATTCAAACAAATTTTTTTGTTTAATTCAAACAAAGATTTTTCTGAGTGAACCACTCAGAAATCAACGTATTATTAAGTTGTATTAATTATAAGCACTAAATTTTTACACTAATTGCGACATTCAGAAATTGCAATTAATTGACTTGGTAAAGGAAGTAATTTTTAAAATATGTATTCGTTTACAGTTAAGACACATAAATTACAAACGAATTTTGGATTTAAAAACGAAAAACAAGTAAATGTTTTTGAGAAATTTTGATGGTTTACAGAGCAAAAAAGAATATGTCTTAGTCCTGCCACCCATCAATTTTGTGATTTTCAATGAAAATCTGATTTTATGGAAATTTACCGCATTCGTTTTGTGTTATTCATATAAAACTGAACCTCGGTAGGTTTAATCGAAACAGTCCCAGCGCATGAATT
Organism: Euceroptres primus; assembly: GCA_037177015.1. Lineage (NCBI taxonomy): Eukaryota > Metazoa > Arthropoda > Insecta > Hymenoptera > Figitidae > Euceroptres > Euceroptres primus. Next base: position 711 of record JBAGKK010116585.1, read on the forward strand.
AATTAGACTTATTAATGAGCATTGATATTGTAAATTGGAGGGAACGTATCCAAGCGGCGTTATTAACGGTAATTCGAACGTTTTTGCAATCGGTCGAACGTGCTTTTATTTGATCGGTGATATTATTGGCTCGACGTATAGGAACTCAATTATTCAACGGACCTTTATTCAGTTTATTTCAGAGCCATATTTTTCATTGCATTGTTCTCCTGAAATTGGCGTTTTCACATAGAGCGTGAATCTAGTCTCTGCCTTCACATTACATCTGCTCTGTAATTACGTAAATAATGGTATAATTTGTAATTTCACTATGTTCCACGTCATTCACGGAAATTTAAAATGTAACGTGGACATAACGAGATATTAATGACTTGTATGCTCATTGAATAAACGTCAGATTCAATCAAAAATTTACTAAAAGTAATAATATAATGTCAGCTAAAATAATTGTTATGTTTCAAATGTAAACATTTTTTTTCTGTTTCATAAATTTTTGGAAACCATTCAATTTGAAAATGAAAAATGTTATACATTACTTAGATAATGCTGCAGGTATACTGAGCGAACAAAAAATGTAAAACAAAAGAGCACACATATAATAAGAACGGGTGAAAAGTTGTGTCTAGAGGGATTGCAAAAATCAACGATGCTTACACTTAAAGAAATATCCCTCGAGTACGACGGAAAATAGTTGACAATGATGGATTGAGTTAGGTGCGTTGAACTTTCCTGCTTCCTGATTATTTGATTTCGGCAATGTTAGTTTCCATTTCTCCCCTTTTTCCAATTTGCGGTGGATATATATTTTTTTGAATAATGTATTTTATGTGATGAAAAAGAATTTTCAAGAAAGTTTTTGAGTGATAGACTGATTACTTCTGATCATCAAAGACTCGATCTACTGAAATAATAATTTTTCATGTGTAAGCCGATAATTTTTACGATAATTGATTTATGATTTCCTGTTTGAAAATTTTTATATACATTTTTTGCTAATTATTAAGCATTAAATGAGCTTCTTGTAAATTCTAAATATCATCACTCTATTGAAAAGGCCGCAGTTCCGTATATTGATTTTTTAAAATTCCTTTTAAGCAAATTGCAAATACCAATTCCTCAATAAACGGAATTAATGGAAATTTTTTATCACATTTTTGTCAATTTTTTATTAGAATATGATTTAAAGAATTTAATTATTTTTTCAGTAAAGGATTTGAGAATTTTATGAACGGTAAAGTCAGTGAACCAGAAATTTTTGTGAATTTTATTCTATATTGGAAGCGATCAAACAGAAAATAAATTCTCTGGTTATATTAATGCTTTTATGGATGTATAAATAATCATTAATAGAAGTTCTCTTTAAATATAAAATTTAAGTAACATACAAAGATTTAAAAAATTCCTACACTTTTTTTCTATAACTCATCTTTACAGATATAAAATTATATTTTCAGTGGTAATTCCCGTATATAGTCAGACCATTTTTAATCTAAGATACAAAGAAAACTTTTTAAACGAAAAAGAGTAAAAAGAGGACTTTATCAACTCTTTTGTAGCAAATTAAATTAAGTTTTTCCATAGAAGAATTGATAAATTTTTATAGGATAATTCATATATCTAATAAAAATAAATAAATGTGAATAAACGATATTTTTATTAATGAAATTTACTTCTTTGACAAAAAGACTGAAAAAATTCAAATACCATCTGTATGATTCAACTTCAATTTGAAGAAGTAAGTATTTTCATTGGTATAAAAATTGTAAGAAATAAATAATTTTGAATCATAAACTAAAAATATTACGTATAACAAGGTGCACAAAATTAAAAGGTGCATTTTAATGATAGAACGATGGACACAAAGCAATACAATATCTAATGTATTGCCAGAAATACTTTTTCCATTGAAAATTCAGTTCGGCCGTGTCTGACTATAATGTATCTTTTCTACTTAGATGCACCATCTCAATTTTAAGAGTTGCTAGCTCTATTGTAAAGAATATAATTTTGATACAATTTAAAAGAACAGAAAACGTCCCAATCAGATTTTAATTATAAAATCACTTTCCCTCTTTATCGTTTGAATCCATCTTCTCTCTCTCTTTCCCTTGGCTTGACCTCATATCGTTACTTGATTACAAAAATAGTTCTATTGAGAGGGGCATTCAGCTTCTCGTGTCGAGAGGTCGAATCAAGGAAACGCTTTTCTTCAGATGGACAAGTCATTATTTACCACTAAATATATAAAGATGTTGATTTAAAGATTTAAATTAATTTATCTCTCAGACACTAGAGATTGCTTTTTAAAGTAAACAATAAAATAATTCAAAATTGTAGTTGAGATGGAAATTATCCCATAAAAATTTATCAATTCTTTTGTAGCAAAACAAATTAAATTTTTCGACAGAAGAATTGATAAATTTTTATAGGATAATTCTGAGTAATTTAAAATCCAAGTGTCTAGCGCATCCAAAATAGATCGTTAGAAACAATTTTAACACTCTTTTTTTTGGACTAGAATCCAGGGTATTCTCATCTCCTTGGGCTCTTTTCTCACAAGTGCGCTTCGTTTATTCTTAAAGCTCGTAAGCTTTTCTTACCGGTTCCCTCTGCTGTGTTTCGCTTCGATTTTCTTTGTTCTTTTTGGCCCCAACAAACCGTTCTACGGCGGATCAAAAATACAGAGAGGTCTTGGCATCGAGACACCCCTGTACCGGCTGCTAAACAACCCCTGGGTATGGATTTATAGACGGACGATACCCGTTGGGAAATCAGCATTGCTGCGCTTTCAACGCCAGGTCGCGAACTACGACTCGATACCCTGTATTCGTAACTACGTGCGAGGGTAGCAGCAGCCTTGGAAAAACGAAATTTAAAGTTTTCATTGACCCGGAGAGACGTCTAACGGAGGTAGAAGGAAAGAGAAGGTTTCGTGAATAGTAGTATGAGCATCCAAGGGAAAAAAGTAAAAGAATAGTAGGAGGGTGAGGCAATACAACATACCACCCTCGAGACTTTGGGAGCTCGACTGCCAGGATCGCAAGAAGCTTAAATATTCAACGCAGTTACGTCTGTCGTGCCATCGACCCTACACGCGATGCACGCTTGGAAAAACAAAGTTTCGACTTTCTACTGACCGGGATAATCCTTTCCAGGCGTTAAAAGTCATTCTTCTCAAACTGCGAATTCTAACACATCTTTCGAATCGTTAGAAATTTTCAATCTTATAATAATCAATACTTATAAAATGTTATAATAATGTTTCGAATATTTCATTATATTAATTTGTATAGACAATAAAAATGTTTTTACGAACATTTCTATAAGAAGCAATTATTTATTAAACCTTTGTATTAACTCTTATATCATCACAAACGAATACTTAGAACTTATTGGTTCAGAACTTAAGGATCTTCCTTCAAAGTCCACTATTAAGACAGGCCCGCTAAATGTGCATTTTAAATAAATGTTTGTCATGAAAAAATCTTTAATTTTATTGATATGACATAAATTACAATTGTTATAATTATATTATAATTGTAATTGACATAAATTATATTTGTTGTTTTAATTGTGTACTTTAATTTTGTAAGAAAAACCGTATTTTCTGAAAACTATCAATACTCTTTATATTTATGAATACTATTTGGTGAAGATTAATAATCTCACAACTTTCTCATGTGAAACTTTTAAGTCATTAATTTTAATGGACAATGTATGGTTTTTCATTATAATTTTTATCGATGTATAATTTTTTAGGTTTTATGTTATTTACAAGGGGTTGACAACTCGTGAAGTCAGTTGTACACTTGTAATGAAATCTCCTAAAGTCTCCTGAAATATCTGAAATCTCCTGAAATATCTGAAGTCACTTGAAGTCACTTGAATTCATTTGAAGTCTCTTGAATTCTCTTGAAATCGCCTGAAATATCTGAAGTCATTTGAATTCATGTGAATTCACTTGAAGTCACGAGAATTCACTTGAAGTCACTTAAAATCTCCTGAAATATCTGAAGTGATTTGAATTCACGTGAAGCCACTTGAAATCACTTGAATTTATTTAAAGTCACTTAAATTCTACTGAAGTCACTTGAAGTCACTTGAAATCACCTGAATTTATTTGAAGTCACTTGAATTCTACTGAAGTCACTTGAAATCTCCTGAAATATAGTATCTGAAGCCATTTGTTATCATGTTCACATGAAGTCACATGAATTCACGTCAAGTCACTTGAAATCTCCTGAATTCATTTGAAGTCACTTGAATTCTCCTGAATTCCCTTGAAATCTCCTGAAATATCTGAAGTCATTTGAGTTCACATGAAGTCAAGTAAATTCACATGTCCTGAAGTCCCTTGAAATCTCCTGAAGTCAGTAAAATCTTCTGAAGTCATTGAAATATCCTGAAGAATCTTGAAGTCAAAAGTAGGTGTACATTCGATCGGTCGAGTTGTCAACCCCTCGGTTATTTATTTGTAATTAAACTGTTCTTCACATATAATTTTCAGTTGGCTTTCTGTATTTTTGTAATTTGGGTGGCAATGGAAATTTTGAACATACTTGTACTAAAGGACTAAATGAAAAACGAACAGTTATTTATTTTTTGAAAATCTAAGTGTCATAAATGGCATAAAAGGAAAAAAATTCTATTAGTAATTAATAAGTTTTTAGGTATTTAAATCATATCAATTTTATATGTATATCTATAAACTTTGGAAATGAGTAGTTAAAGAGATCTTTTGAATGTGAACGACAAATCCACACTTTGTTTAGTTTCATATGAATTCTAAAAATCGTTTTTTAAAATAGTAATTTGTTATTCAAACTGTGATTTAATTTGCCGCATTTTAAAATAAATCCTGGATTTATTTCCTTTTTAACAACCGAGCTTAATTTCCTAATTTACGTAGAATTATATTTGCTTTTCATATGTTCAAAAGATGCTGAAGTTAAGTTGCCTTTTCACTTTATTCTGTCCATTCACAGAAAACCGAGCTATGAATGAAAACTAGTGTAAAGCTTCCCTGCTCTCTAGAGCAGAAAGACTAAAACTCCTTTCGTAAAACATACAAACAAGAAAAATAAAATAAAATGTAAGACTCAGCTTCATAAAATAGAAGGAAATGTAACGTTCGCTATGAAAAGAGTAGAGAATTCACTCTTTATTCTAAATACTCGCTACATGGTATGAAAAGCTTTTCAAATATACAGTAAAATACCAGAGTGCCTTAAATTGGATAAGAATGTAATTTTTTCCTAAGAAACTTTAGTTAAAAATTCTATTTCTTCAAAAAATGATTTGTTACTTTGTAATTTAGACTCTCTAAGAATTCTAAGAAAAATGACATTCTTTAGAGTTCCTGAAACAATTTTATAATTTTTGTCGAAACAAATAAAATATACTGTTTGAATGTTAAATATAATATTAAAATATTAGGATAAACATTTTGGAAGCTTCAATAGAATTGTCAACAATTTGAATAAAGTTTCTAATAGTCTAACTCAAATGGTTATTAAGTTATTAATAAATTAAATTTCACAAAATAACATGACACTAAATTAAAAATCAGAGAAAAAAGACTTTTAGTTGACATTCGACTTTTTGTTTTTTGTTTCAGGAATAGTCGAATCCAATATGCATGAATTTGGACTTCTGCATGGGTTATCCATCTTAAAACAATTACATGGTAATAAATCTAATTATCTGTCTAAAATAAACACAAAACTCTGAAAATTGCTTATTATAAAATCAGATTATTATTTTCTTGAATCGAATATATATTAAAAGTTTAAATTTAATTTGACTAATTCGAGAATAATTGAGCGTCCGGATTCCAGACGTCCTTAGAGCTCCGGCTCGCTCTCTTAGTACCCCATAAGTTGCCGAAACGCGGAAAACTTTCCCAAAATGACTAACTTGGGAAATTCATCGCGCAAAAAATATGACAAACTTTTATTCCGAATTTTTTTTTATAAAATTGATAGATTTTTTACTAAAAATTAAAATCCGGAAATTTTTATTGTACGGAAATCAATGACTTTTTAAACTAAACTCGTGAAAACTCGGCTTCTGCTCGACGAAATGATCTCGTGTTTTTTGGCAAATAGAAAAACCTCTGCCGATGACCCCTCATGTTTTGAAAATAGCTTTTCTCCCGATATTTGCAACATAAAAATTATTGCAAACCATTACCGTCAGGAATCGTTTCCTCAGACTTTGGCGGAAAAAAGTCTGCAGGTAAATTTCGCGGACGGAAAACTTCCCTTGGCAAAGTTGTTCCTTGCTGTTTAAGGAAAACTTTGACAAAATTTGAGCCAAATCATTTTTTTAAAAAAGATACAAGCGATTTTTTATTGCCGCGCACGTACTCGACTCGAGTCAACCGGTGCGGTATAACCGACGAAGTCGTCGCGAGTGAGAAAGAGACGCCGAGATATAGGCGCCAACTAGTGCGACGAGGACACTACGCGCTCGATCGATATCATTATATGTATAACGTCTGGATATCACATTCTTTATTGCTTACATCTTACGTGCTAAATAATACAAAATGATGCTCACAAGAGTGAAAAATAAGTACACTTCAATAATGAAACATCTGAGATATAAAATTGAACATCTCAGATATAATATCCGCAGTTACAATAAGATTAGAAAAAACGAGATTAGGAACAAAGGCAATGGAATTAATTAGTTTCCCATGGTAATAAGCAGAATAATAAAGAAAATATGACTGCATAGTTCTCTAATTAAAGCTTTTGTTCCGCTTTCTTTGGCGCCTTTTTTGCAACCTACTTACCAAAATGTGAGGCGCCCGGAATATCCAAAGAGAAATCGAATGACGTCAAGTCACTTTTGCAATATTTGGGCCCGGAAATGATAAAATATTTCCATGAATTGTTTGAGAAAATTCCCATTCAGTTGAAGAAAAAGATAAATATCAACGAAGAGAAAAAAAAGGATGAAGCACTGAAAAAGAAAAGTCCCGATGAATGTAAGCTAAAGAGTAAAGCTCTTGCTAAGTCGGTTGCAAAAAAGGCGGAGTAAAAGAAAGCGGAACAAAAGATTTAATTAGAAAACTATGTAGGCATATTTTATTTATTATTCTACTTATTACCATTGGAAACTATTCATTCCATTCCTTTTGTTCCTAATCTCGTTTTTTCTAATCTTATTGTAACTGCGTGTATTATATCTGAGATGTTTAATTTTATATGAGATGTTTCATTATTGAAAGACACTTATTTTTCACTCATGTGAGCGTCATTTTTTATTATTTAGCACGTAAGATGTAAGCAATAAAGAATGTGATATCCAGACGTTATACATATAATGATATCGATCGAGCGCGTAGTGTCCTCGTCGCTCCAGTTGGCGCCTATAATAAATAAAAATCATTAATTTCCGTACAATGAAAATTTCCGGTTTTTAATTTTTAGTAAAAAAACTATCAATTTTATTTTAAAAACTTCTGAATAAAAGTTGTGCGGCTCGTCGAGCCTCACATTTCCTCAATTATGAAGCTGAAACTAGCGCTCTTCAGCACCAAGTTTATTTTCTTTACTCAATGCGTAATTTTTATAAAGTGTAATCATTTTTTTAAAAATTTGAAATAATATTTAGTAGTTGCTCTTCTTGAATTTGTAGTTGGGGATGTCGCATAAGAGCTAGGACATTATGCTTTTTAATTTATAATTCCGCAAAGTCGCCTAAAAGGAAACTACTAAAATGTGCTTTGATATAATCACTTTACTCTGGTATTTAAAAAATTACTTCTCAAGGAAAATTGAAATTTAAAAAATGCTTTACGGAGAAAAAAACTGTTAAATTAACAGCAGTCATTTGTTAAAATAGGAACAGCGGTTTTTTTGTCATATTTACATAAATTTCTGTTAAACTTTTACAGATTTTACACGCTTTTTTGTAAAATCGACAGAAGTATCTGTTAGGTTAACAGTGTTCTAATTTTTCTTAAAATCTTTTAACCTAACAGATACTTCTGTTGATTTTACAAAAAAGCGTATAAAATCTGTAAGTTTAACCAAAATTTCTGTAAATATAACAAAAAATCTGCTGTCCCTATTTCAACAGATGACGTCTGTTAATTAACTTTTTTTCTCCTTACTGAAACATAGAATTCTCAACTTCTTGATAACGATCCAAGATCTTATTAATTTAAAATTCTTATTTCAATACAGTTATTGCTATTGCAGTGATCTCAGTACCCACTGTTGTTAAACATGTTTTATAAAATAAATAAACATGCAATTTAAGATTATATGAATTCAACTGAAAACAAAACTTTATTCTTTATGCATTTTTTAGGCTTTTTGATTAAAAAAATATTCTCAGTAAAAAAGATACTTAAAATTGTTACACCTTAAAGTGGTTTGGATTAAATTCAGTAAAATTTATCTTAATTTAAGCAATATTGGTCTAAATTGAATACCACGTTACCTGAATTTTAGAATTAAGTCTTAAATTCAGACAAATTTAACTTAAAATCAAATCAATTTTGCTCAAATCCAAACAAATTTTACTGAATTCAATCCAAACCATTTTAAGGTGTAGCAATTATAAGTATTCTTTTTTACTGCCTTGTTTCCTCAATTTAATATTTAAGAATAAAAAATTTATAAGTGAAGAACTTCATTTTAAAAAAAAAAACAAAAAAACCATGAGCAAGTACATATGCTCTCCCTTTTTTGAGATATTTTGATCACAACTTTTTGTTCTTGAATATTAAATTAAGGAAAATATTTTTTAGTATCTTTAATTTTGCAATCTCATATGCTTCCTTTGAACCTGAAATTATATTATAGTTTTCGAGAAAAACAATTTTTTTGTCTCTAGCAAAGATTTTGATTTTCCAATGTGGATTTTTTTGCACCTTCACACCCAAGATAATTGTTAGAGACAAAAAATTTGTTTTTCTCTATGAAAACCCCCTCGTCCTTACGAGGATTAAACTGGAATATTGTAACTAATTTTAAAAATATTGTTTGCAATAGCAAAAATTGTTACCAATAAAGTGGAAAGTATTTCGTTTTCTAAATTAAAAAAAATTCTTTAATGCAGAGTCTGACCTTTAAATCTCAAATCTGTTTCAAAATTAGAGACATAAATACTACAAAGACCACCTTAAATGTTCTAAAAGAATAAAATTGAGAGTACTTTGATCCTATTTCGAAAAATCACATAGCCAAAGAAAATTTTAAACTATAGAAGAGAAAAGTATTTAAATAAATACAAAGTAAGCAAACTTGACTCTAAATAAATTAGATCACTTAAATTTTGAATAAAATTTACTTTCTCAATAGTGAAAAGGTGACAAATTTCCAAAATACGTGAAATGGATGAAGAAATTCAAAATAGATGAAAAAAGGTGAATAGGTGACGACCTGTGATGACTGTTATTTTAGTATGTTCTATTTTGCAAATTTGAAATGATAATAGTAAAAATATCTAGGAATACGAGGGGTCGGGAAATATTTATTCTACTGGAAAGGTTACGTTTTCTCTTACTGTTACATCTGAAATTGTACAATACGAGATGAACATCTACTGCTTTTCCTCTAGTCCCCAGTCCGGAGAACCGAATTTAAACTCGCATAGCGGGTTACTGTGGCTTCAGGGTGACTGCAGTAAATGTCTGCGGTAGAATTTCCCCAGCAACCATCAAATTTCCACCTCGCAAACGGATGTTACGCCTCAGTGGTGGCCTTTATAGGTGTTTTACCTCCCAGAACTCAACTTTCTCATCTGAACCGACAAGCGCTCATAATCTCTTTCTCACCCTTTCTCTCCTCTCGGTTCCGGCTTAGCCGCTTTATTTCTGCCCCGGTGTTGAGCTTTCGCCTGCACGCGCGCTCCTTTAATTTGCTGAAACGAGGAACGAGAGCGATACTTCTATTCGTTCTCCTTTTCTCTCCCCAACCACCAACCTGACACCATTTTGTCCCAAGGGTCACATTAACGTTCTACCGAAGAAAAAAAAATGCTTCACCAGCTGGAATCAGTTGCATTCTCGCCCCTCGTGTTTTCCGTGCAAAGTGCATAATTCACGGTTCTTCTCTCGTGAATACCGTCAGGGATGCGCAATTTTTGCTACTCGTTCTCATTACTGTTTGCTGAGAGTAATATCGGAGATTATTTCAAAAATTTTATCCAGGAAATTATTTCAATGAATCCTTTATGATATTGTAACATTTGTAACAGGAGTCTTAACTTCTTATAAATCTATTTACTGTATTAATAAATAATGATTCAGAGTGTTTTAAGGGTATTAGGGGAGAGTAGGGCGAAGCCGACTACTTTATATTTATCGTACTGCGAAAATAAATTATTGGAAAAAGAAGTAAAAGTAAATTTCAGGAAATATATAAATGTTGTAAATGAGCCAAATTACACCGTAGCCGAACTAAAAAAATTATTTTCTATGCACCTTGGCATTTTCACCGTACATAAAAAAAATATATAAGTATCACGCTCATGCGAACACCTCGAAAATAAATGTTTGTACGTAAGTTCGAGTACGGTGTAATTTGACTCAATATTTAAAAAATTGTTAATTAGTATAAACCATGATTTATAATAATTAAATAATTTAAACGAAAATTGAGAAGGTGGAAAAATTTTATAGAATGTACGTAAAATGAATTCTATAGAACCCTCACAAGAATTCCACTCAAATTTCTATAGAGTCCTCACAAGAATTCGACAATACAGAAATTCTATATAAAATTTTATAGAAATTCTAGAATTCTTATAAAATTGTTGTGAAGTCTATAGAAATTTGAGTAGAGTTCTTGCGAAGATTCTACAAAATGCATTCTACATAAATTCTGTAGAATTTTGCCATCTGGGTAAGCAAAAAAAAGTCGAATAAATCAATTTGTATTAATTGCTCAATGTAAACAATTAATTTCTCAATGAAACGCAAATAATTTCTTGTCATTTGAAATAATATCGAAAAATCAGTTTATAACTGAATATTCGCTAAAAGTGTTTTTATTCAATTTCATTCACTTTGTTTCACTCAATCCTGAATGAATAATTGCATAAATTGCTAATTATTATGGTTTCCAATTAAAGTTGAGTATTTTATAAACCATTTTCATAATTTTAATTATTAACTTCCCATTTTCAGGTTTAAACCATATTAATTATTACATTCTAATTATTTCATAATGCATATTTTAAAATGGAAATATTGCAGACTAAAGTCATTTTAAATTTCTTTAAATCTGCGGGGAATTCAAAAAATCTTCAAGTTAGTCATTTTAATGAATAATAAACTCTAATGCTTTCTGAGAATTAAAATTTCAATACTCCGTTCATTTTTAAATTTCAATTTTTGTCTTTTACAATATTTTTACTATTTGTGTCAGGAACAGAAAACATAAAGATCTCAAGGGAATATAAGCATTGCAGTATCAGCATAAATTTTTTCTTTCCGTGCAGTGAAGCTTAAAGGTATATTCGGTCGTTTCGTTTCATTACTTTTTTAAAAAATACAACAGTTAATTTAGGGTAAATTAATTACCTTGTTCCTGAAACTAAGCAAACGAATTTGTCATGCTTTCAATATTAATTAACAGATGAATGTTTACCTCTAAGCGTTATTACGTACAATAATGGTACGCAGCGTGCATTAATTACAATTTAATGGCTTTCAATAACTCAGAGACTAATTATTACTGCCAACGATACCAACCATTCATAATTGAATGATTTTTTTCTCTGAATATCAATTTCTCAGATTAATTCATTTTTTATATGTCATATAAACTCAATTTATGAACCCAATGTGAACAGATGTCTGAATTGTGAAAAATTGGAAACTCTACAGTCACAGTTTAATAATATTAATAGTTAATAATTAATTATTAATTAATAATAATAATAATTAATAAAAGGATGTTTTTTGAAACAAATGGAATTTCCGCTTAAAAAGGTTAAGAGGATGTTTATTTGTCTTAAAAAGAATCCTTTTGCAGCAAACATAAGAAAACATAGTCCTCTTGCGAAAAACTTCACATAATTTTGAAGCAAATTCAAATTCACGTGATTCAAGACAAAACACGCAAGAGGACGATACTTTTGTTTCAAGATAACTTTTTCTCTGAGTGGTACTTAAAACTGGTACACCTTAAAATGGTTCGGATTAAATTCAGTGAAATTTGTCTCAATTTAAGGAATATTGGTCTAAATTTAATACCACCTTACCTGAATTTCAGAATTGAGTCTCAAATTCAGACAAATTTTACTTAAACTCAAGTCAATTTTGCTTAAATCCAGACAAATGTTACTGAATTTAATCCAAACCATTTTGAGGTGTAACAATTTTAACGATTCTTTTTTGCTGTGTAATGTACCTTTACAAAATATAATATTTACGACTCCAATTGCATTAAAAATGGAAAACAAAAATAAAAATGTAATTTAAAACTATTTTCGTTTTTATGTTGCAGTGTGGAGCTTCAGGGGACATTTCCGAAAGAGTAGCAGCCCTTATGCACTCATCCTCGACGCAGGACGATTGCTAGTCTCTAAAAATGATCCTTAGAGACCTTCTCACCTTCCGTGAAGAGAGAGAAACCAAAGGAAAATTAAACCCAGAACATTTTTAGCTCCTAACGGTTTCATAAGTAACCTATTTCGTAAGCTTAACCTAAGCCATAAGAGTAACAATTAAACTCATTCCCATGATTAAAAGTGTCTTTCTCGAAGTCATTAAGAGTGAAAAAATGATTCTGTGGCGAATTTTTGTATATTACATTATATCATTATCATTATAAACGATTATCGAGAACAATGATGCGTGTGTTTTCGTGCGGTTTAATGTCATTCAATTCTTAACTCTAAACTAATTTTGCCAGCATATTTGTTCATGTTTTTCAAATGGTGCTTGAGAAAAAAACTGTTAATTGTAGAAAAAAATTTAAAAACCGTAACTATAATAACGACAATTTAAATAACTCTATAAGGGATCAATATTTTCAATTTTCCGACTTTTTTAAAAGCACTTTTTTCAACATTTTTCAATAATTTTTCTTCAGATGCGAATAGAACACCCTGGAGAAAAATGAACAAAGATGATTAAAAGTCAGGCTCTTCCGATTTCAAAGAACTGATTTACAAATCAGTGTCAGGTTTTTCAAGAAGCTCGAATTACCCAATAATATAAAAGGAACACGCTATCGTGGCACAGGAACGAGTCTGTAGAATGCATCCCGTCCAAAATAATATCCTCGTCTCGAATCAGTTTGCAAATAAAAACAACGTTGTCTTTGACAAGTTCAATGAAAGGCGTCTCGCGGAATGCCAAAAAATCATCCAATGCTGGAAAGAATTGGATAGATAGGAACCACCCGAGGTGGCAGGAAAATAAGAAATGAAAAGGGGGCGGAAAGGGGGAGGGTTCATGTAACCATCGAAGCGAGAACCTTCGAGATAGAGGAGCCATTCGGCGAGTAGGAATGCGTGAAAGAAGAAGGCATTTCCAAGAGATAATTTTGTACCTTGGAACAAGAGGGTGGGTTCAACGATGGCGATCTACGTCCTTAAGAAAGGCCTTAAATTTCAAGATAGGCTGCACAATAAGTACCCTGAAGATAAACCCAGCTAATGCCAAGAAAAAAAAGAGAAGCGAGAGACCCGGGTTTCTCTACAGAGATATGAAAAGCCCTCCGTCTCGATTTTACGATTCATCGTAATTTATCGAATTTTATTAGGTTCGATTAAAATAGTCATATAAAATTTAGTATTCCATTGCCATTACGTTAAGTTACTATTGCCGAGAAAATTTACACATTAAATTTCACTTAAACTGTTTCATATAGCAAAGTTTATTTTAAAAACATCTTATATAATTATTGTTAATTAAGTACAAAAGCTTTTTTCCCACAGTTTCTTTGACGACAAGTAAGTATGGTAATATGCACAAAAATTTGTAAAAGTCCATAAAGCTACTTCTATGAACTTCAGTAAACAGTCTTTGCTTTGAAAAAAATTCCTTTACTTTGAAGCTTAAGGAGAAGAAAATTCCCTAAGTGTCGCACAAAGAATCTTACCGTTTTCAAGAGGTCGTTTCTTGTTCCTTATTACTGCAAACTAATTCGAAGTTGCTTTTTGACATAAAGAAATGACATCAATTAGGTTCTGGTTTCTTATTCACTTTCTTATTCACTGATTTCTTATTCAGCATTGTAAAGAGTCTTATGCAAAAAAAGACTCTTTGATGCTTCCTTTTTTTCTTTTGGATGTGGCCGCGCCTTGAAATGTTTTTCTCGGTGCTGCAATCTAAAGAAACTTGGAAGCTTCGTGACATATTTTTCGCTAAATTACATACCGGTCATTAATCGCTTGAACCAGAAACCAGCAAGAAGAGAAGGGAAAAGTAAAAAGAAGGATGATGAAGGTGAGAGAGGACAAGAATTCTCATCACCTTTGAACTTAACTTGATCCCTGAAATCCATACATCCCTTAACGTAACACTATAGTCCACTCTAAAAATCTTTAAAATTCAAAAAAACCCTTTTAAATTAAAAGCATTTAATTTTTAATTACTTCAGAAATTTAATTACCATTCTCGACATTTATTCTAATTAAATATATCTTTACTTTTTCGTTTCATATTTGGATAAGTTTAATTAGGCAAAATCTACAATGTCTTTTTTCGTACAATGGCTCATTCTTGACCGTTAATGAGCCTTTCTTCAAAAAGAAATGCTTTCACTCTCTGTTAAATATTTCGAATGGCCTGAAATCTTTTTTCTCGTCAATCAGCTACTTGAAGACTTGGCAGATATTTGCTCGACTAAAGGGTCCCTTGTCTGGACAAAGTATCCCCTTGTCTTATTCAAGGATCCTCTGTCAGAATAGTGAAAAGAAGTGCCTATGTATATTTTATACAGGGTGTTCTCTAACTTTAAAATCATTTTTCTTACACGAATAAACAGAAATATCTCTTTTCAAAAATTTTGTTCATCATTTTCTTTACATTTTTCACCTTTATCAAATAGAATTTCTTCAATTATTATTAATAATCTACTTTGTGCATCTCTATAATAAAAAGAGATAATTAAAAGCATGCTCTTATAATTTTTTGTGAATTATACAGGTGTGCATTTTTGCATCGCTGATCTAATGCTGGAATTAATGAAGTTGTTTTTGTCAACTTTTTCAGAAATTCTGAAACAAAAAGTGTGTTCTTTATTGTCACGAGAACACCCTGTACAGGAAGTGAGAGAAAAAACAAAGAAGGAAAAGAAAAAAGAACTTGAGATCCACTCTTCATTGTCTTCCTTTCACGATCACCCATTGTCTCGTCAAGAGGCTAGGCTTTCACACTGACTACCGTTTTGACGTAGACTGAGTCTCAGTGTTGACTGACACAACTTTGCTCTGATTAAACAAAAAAGCTCAAGTATCATTCTCGACGAACATAAATCAACCAGTAGAACAAGATTCTTTTTTTTTCAACTAGAAAAAATGAATTTTCAGAAAAGTCTTTTCTCGAAATTTTTTATAGATGTTTCTAAACAATGAAATTCCTTCAAAAAAATGAATAGTAAAGTACAATTTGTAAAAATTTAATTGAAAAATATTAAATATCTGTTTTCCAACTAGAATTATCTTCTTCGAAGTTGCATCTGTAATGTCTAAATCGCAGCAATATATGTTTACCAAAGAAATTAACATCAAAGAGACTATTACACGAGCGTTACAGAAAGATTTACTACTCATAAGAGCATTAAAAGTTTATACTGAACTTGAGTAGCATTTCTGTTAGAAAGTTTCCTGCCACATTTCACAGAAAGTCAAGCATTACTTCTTCTAAAGAGTTTATTCAATTAAAAATGTTCAAATTGTTGAGTTTTATGCTAAATATTTGATTGGTGACTTATTCCTGTTACCTGGATTAATTTAAAATTAAATAACTCCACTTATTTTCGTTAGAGATTATTCCACAAACAGGGAAAAACTTTTTTGAAAACTTTTGTGAAAAAGCAAACTTTGTAGGTACTCTGATTTCGAAAATGTAATGCCATTGATAAATAGAAGTACTTTGCGGTTTCGATGTTAATGAAATGGGTTATTAACAAAAGCTCATTAACAAGAACTTGCAGAAGCAAATTTCAATGCTTGCACAATTTTCATTGTTTACATTACTTCATTATAATAATTAAAGTAGACGCGAATTGAAAGAAACGAAAAAATATTTGGTTCAATCAACAAAATATTTGTTTTTTGGGTGACTAAGTACCACTCTATCAGAAAAATCATGTTTTATATATTTTTTTAAATCAACCAAATGCAGTGAAATAGGTGTTTTCATCAAAATAGGTCATGGAAACTAGGATTGCAATAATGTTTACTTTGGTTTATGAAACACATAAAAAAAGTAGTAAAAATAAAACTTTTAAAAATTCAATTATTTAATATTGTTTATTTATTGTATTTTAATTAATATTGTAGTAAATATTGTAATATTTATTCAAAATTTAAAATACATTGTACTTACAATGAAAGACTTTTAATTTTCAATGTCTCATTTTGTTACATTTTTAAATGTTCAATTTAGAAAAAGCTTCAAATGTACAGTTAGAAATTTCCATGGTAATTTTCAAAGACACGTGACTGAAGTTCTATGCGCTACCATAACAGAAATTTCAGTTACATTTTGGTAAATGTAGGAAAAATTTATTTTTAATTCAGTTACAGGTAAAACTGAATACTCCGTTAAAATAACAAATAACGTAATTTTAAACTTGTAACTGAAAATTCTGAAACTTGTAACTTAAAGATTCGAAACTGTAACAAAAGAATTTTTACATACAGGGTAACTGAAGTTTTATGCAGTTACATGTAACTGAAAATTCAATTATGTACTGTTTCATAAATTTAGTACCCATTTTCTTAAATTTCAGTTACAATTTAGTAAATTTAATATAAATTTAGGAAAATTCAGTTTCTGTAACTGAAAATTAAGCCAAAATTCATGAAAATTCAGTTACATATTGGTGATTTTCAAATACGGTTTCTGAAAAATGTCTTAAATTTCATAAAAATTTCTGTAGCCTACATAGCCTAAAACTTCCGGAAATTTACGATAATTTCTAACAATGTAAGTAACATAACAGGCCTAGAACCGAATGAGTTAGCGCTTATACCGAAAAGGATGTGGCTTAATGGTAAAATAGTAATAATTTGTATAAAATCTTCAAATCTGAAAAGTTTTCACAATTAATTTTCTAATTGTTTAAAATATTTCAACTCTGTCGCGCCTCTAATTTAAAGCCGTTAAAATGTAAAAGATCTTGTGGATTTGAGGCATTAACTTTTTTTTTCGCAATCAACCACCTTTGTCGACCCTTTTTTTCGTTTCACTCGAGCCCGTCCCTCACTTCCTGTTCCTCGATTAAAAACTCCGGAAGTCACGTGCAGGATCAAAATGATCCGATTTAACCCGAGAACGTCGCGGATTCTAAACCCGTGGCAACTATGAACGGACGTTAATCGTTAATTAATTTCGTCGCTCGATTGCGTGTGAAAGTCTCTGATCCGTCGACGGAATTGGAAATTGAATTTCTTTGTACCTCTTTTTTGCCACAGCCGTCAGACTTGTCCTACCTTCCCCTCCCCCGATTTCCCTCAACCGACATTGCGGCACAAAGGTAACCCGTAGGAGTCCGCGCTAAAAAAAAGGTAAAAAGGGGTGAAAAAAGAGGAAAGGGGTTCAATTAAACTTCGTCGCAATCGAGCCTTGTCTGGCGACTATGCGATTTTTTTAAAGCGCCATCGGCTTGATTGTAATCTCGTTGCGAGCGGACACTTTCAGAAAATTTTTCC
Organism: Euceroptres primus; assembly: GCA_037177015.1. Taxonomy (NCBI): domain Eukaryota; kingdom Metazoa; phylum Arthropoda; class Insecta; order Hymenoptera; family Figitidae; genus Euceroptres; species Euceroptres primus. Next base: position 18,567 of record JBAGKK010116585.1, read on the forward strand.
CGCGGACAATCCAACCACTGAAATGACCTGTTCTTCGGGAAAGTCTCAAGATATCGGACTTCTAGAAGAAAATTGCTTTTTGAAAGGAAAATATGTTTATATTCAACTTAAATTCGCGACTGATAAAACATCTACTGCAAAGAATTCTGGCAGCTGCGAAGAGAGAGAAATAGGACTGTATAACATATTTTTACCCACTTTTTATACTTTTTATTATTTTCGAAAGATTTTGTAAACGATTAATTTTGGTAAGAAAAAAATGTAAACATTAAAAATGCAGGAAAGACTTTATTGCGAATTTACACACGCATCAAATCAATTATCTAAGTATTTACGTTATGATGGAAACACAAAGATTATTCATTTTCTCTTTTAAAAAAATAGAAGAACTACTTCAAAATTGCATAGAAACTACTTGAAAATAATTTTTGCAAAATTACCATATATAATTATGTAGAATTTTCACAGAAAAAACTATTTTGTTGCAGATAATTTTTTAGAGTCGCTGAATAAATTTTTATTCATACTTCACGTTTTTCAAAATACATGTATTGTCATGGAAAAACAGAAGAAAATTTAACCGATAATTTTCGTTGCAAATAATTTTTTCCCCGGAATCGGGGTAAACTTTATCCATCGTTTTTCTGTGTTAAAATATTTTCTATGTAAACTTGTATATAAATTTTAGCCATGCACTTTATGGTAGTTTCTATGTAAATAATTCAGATGTTTTTTTTCCTGAGTTCTTACACTGGGAAAAATGAGGAGAAAATGCATACTAATCATATAAATGTCAATAAAAAGGTATTAGCTGATAAAAAAATGCTTAAAATCAATATCCAGATATTGCAAAAATTTCAATGTAAGAAAACTTAAAAAATTGAGAACATTTATTTAATTGTAATTTGTAATGTCTAGATATTATAAATAAAAACCTTTTCACTGTCATTCTCATCTTAACATCCACAATCTAGCTTTTAATGTAAATTTTTCCCAGTGTATATTTTTACGCAAAGTTAATATGAATGATTGTCATAAAATTCGAAATTGATGTCACTCTATGTGAATGTTACATACAACATTACCTGTCTGTATTGCTAAAAAGCTCTAAATTTAATTACCTTTTCCATGCTCGTTGAATATTAAAAAAAAAAGAACTAGCGTTTTGAGAAAAAAATGGAGAGTCGAATAATCCTAGTATTCAATGGAAGTACAGTATTCTAAAATTTAATTAAATATTGTATATAGTACTATAATATTATGCATATTATTACATTATAGTAAATTATACTATTTCTATCTTACAAATAGCATCTTTATCTATCAATACTATCTTCCTATAAAAGTATTATAATATACATAATAAAATCTGCAGTATACTATACTTTTTTATTTATTATAAATTGTAATGAAAAAAACAACACAGAATGCTGGCGAGTATTAAAAGATAATTAAATTTAAGATCAATGTGCAGGCAAAGGACAAGCAAACTCTAATAGTATGTTGCGTACCTAGGAGCGAAACAGTCTCTTAAACCAAGCGTGAGTTTGCAATAACGAGTCGAAGCCGAGTATTGCAAACACGCGAGGATAAAAAAACTGTTTCGCTTCTAGGTACATAGGATATTTTATGTAACAAAGGTATGATTTACAAGTTTATCACGTCTGACATTTGAGATTACGTTGACGCATCCATAGTCGTCTTCTTCTAAATTACGTTGGCTCCGTGCGTGCTATTTAAAGCCTTGCACACACAGCCATATCCATAGTCGTATAGGGGCGACACCGAATGCGCAGACGCGGAGAACTTCGGAGGACGATTATATGATCCATATGATCATTTATTTATTTGTACTCCAGACCACTCCACAGATGCGAATTTTTGACTGTCCCTCCTGCTGTTGTGTAAACGGCTACTTTCAGAACTAAAAGGACGCTGATAAAACGCGTAAATCATGCCTGCGTTACATAAAGTATTAAATGCTACATTATATATTATGTATACAATATAAATACCCCAGGTGGAAAAATTATGCATAATCTATGCATAATGAACGGTAGTCACTATGCAAAAAATTATGCATAAATTATGCATAAAATGTTGCAAACAAATTACAACTAGTTTTCAACTGTTTCCAACATTTTGATACCTTCAGATTTACTGAATATGCATAATTTTTGGCATGGTGAATACCAATAGTTCATTATGCATAGATTATACATAATTTTTCCACTCGTGACTATGTATATGAGGTAACTATCCATTGGTACATATCGTATTTAAGTGAAGGATGGAAGAATGTGAAGAGAGAATTAGTTCTCGTAGCGCATCCTCGACATTGAGAGTGCTCTCAAAATGCGGATCAATTCCGTGGAGAATTGGCTAATTAGACTTTAGATCGAAAGAGAATAAAATTGTTTTCATTCCCTTGAGCCGATTGTACAGACCTCGTGACTCAATTTAAAGGGGATAATACCCTGTATACAATAGGAATGTACACACTCACAACGAATGTAATAAAAAAGGTTTTTCGTTTTCTACGCACAGGCCGTTTTCTTTCATTAACGAAACCTCTTGTTTGCTTATCAGGCTTTTCCAACAATCCAACTTCCATACTTCTTTTTCACGTTGACTTTTTCTTTTCTTTTTTTTCAATGGTGCTCCACGCAAGCACGTTCATCATTTCGAGCTCCATCGTTCGACGCTTTGAATTTTTTACGCCGACGAATTACGCCCGTGGAATCCCAGGTCGGTCCTTTGAAAATGAAATTTTCAAGTTTAATTCCACGAACGACGATCTTTGAAATCAAGTAGCTTTTCAGCGGCAAAGGATCCCAACAGGAAGCTGAATGTAAAGTGCACGTGCGCTTGGATCGGATAACAGTCAAATGGACATAAATTAAAAATGAGATGAAATTTAAGTGAATGCGATTTATGATTCATTTATCATATTATAGAAATTTTTGGAAATAGTGATGCATATCAAGCGAACGATGCGATAAACAGCCGATCCGATCAATCTTCTCGGTCCATCTGCGCGAACTTCTCGCCTCGAAAATGATCGCGCACATGACAATAATTTTTTAATTTCAAACTCCCAAATGAATAAAATTTGATTAAAAAGATGTAGAATTATCAGAATTTTAATTTTCGAATCTTTAAAAGTTAATTTATTCCTTCTGGGGGTTATATTGACAGAAACTTTTTATACTCGCGAGAAATGTCAACTTTCAAACCGAGTTCAGAACTCTTGGATGCTGGGACAAGTTTTGTAAATTTTATGAACGTTATTGTCAGAGATATTATAATAGAAAGATATCTGAAATTTAGCAGACAAGTACTTGACGTTTTCCTGAACAGTGCCGGAAAATTTGAAACAAATTCGTTGAAGAAAATAAACTTTTTGTGGCTTCCTTCAAGTCTAAGTATAACACAGTTACCATTCCACGTCACGCTGAAAATTCGCGATATCGAGAAACCCAACTCGCGACGACAACCCAAGGCCCTTAGCTTTTGGCTCGAGGCATCGCAGCCAACGTGGCGTATAAAATATTTTGATTTCGTCAAGTATATGTTGAATAACCGTTCATCTATCTCGGAGGCTAACGTCACACACATTGCTTTTCCTTAACAGTTCAGGAAAATATAAAGATCGCATTGCAAATATTTCTGAAAAATGCATGAATTTTCAATGAAAAGTTTTGTAAATTTTACTGGAATGTTTTCTCCGATATTGATTTTTAAGAATTACTGGAAGTACATAAATTTCTTCAGAAATTTATGAATTTTTTCTTGAAAAAATATGGAAGATCTAAAGACCTTTCTTTCGTATCCAAGATCCTTGAACTATTTCAGTAAATTTTAAGGAATGATTTTTTTCCGTGTACTCCGGTCGAATGTCACTTAGAAATTTCTCCCAATTGTTTAATTTAAAAGTCTAAATCATTTTTGAAGAAAATATAGATATTTTCAAGACAATATATAAAAATATATATTGTAAAAATTCCTGATCCATTCCTAATTTAATATGAAATAAAATATTAGTTTTAAAAACTAAACAGAATTTAAAAGATTCAGGATACTTTCGTCAATTTCTATAGTTTCATTAAAAATAAAAAACTTTAACTTACGTTTTTTTAAAAACCATTGCGTTTACACAACTAATTTTGTGAAATATATTTGCGTTACGTCCGAATCGTAAGCTGTAAAAGTAAGCTATAAAACGTACAGCTATCAAGCCGGATTTGTAGAGGTTCGATGCCGGTTGAGTTTTGAGAATTAATTAATGCTTTTCGTCCTTTCGCGCTTTATTTTTACACGAAATATATATCCCTAGAAACATATACCGGATTAGAGCACACTCTATATTTATGTCGACAATAAATCGTTGAAATCTCGTCGAGCGATCGGAGCTGGGAATAAAAATTGGAAATTGCCCCAATTTCATTCAACGACAGATTCGTGTCATACTCGGCTGATTTTTTTAAAAACAACTTCACTGCATCAGTCATCGAAACCGTTACTATTTACTCAACGCGTAAACTCTGCATTAAAAAAAGAAAGAAACGAATTGATAAAAGTTTCTTTGACATGTCGGGCGTCTCATCAAAACCACTTGAACAAAAATTCTTTCAAATGGAAATAAAATATTTCAACACACGAATTGTCATTCCATTTCATTCCAAAGTGAAAAATAAATTAACTGTTATTTCGAGAAAATACTTCCATTACACTGTAAAAAAAGAATACTTAAAATTATCACACCTTAAACTACAGTAAAAGGCAAAAAAACGTGGACACGATCTCTGGAATGAGAAGCATTATTTCAAAAAAACAAAAGTATAGAATTAAAGTACTCTCGAAGGACTAGAATACGTTTACCTAGTCGACTGATTAGTCACAATCATTACTGAATACAGCTTGACAGAATTTGATGTATTTTGGACAAATTTTTCGGTACATAAAATATGCAATTTTCAATGCCCTGTGGCGATTGCTAGAAACAGTTTTAAAAAATTATTAAAGTATTAATTTCGTGTGCATATTTCGAGTTTCGCAAGAACTAAATTGAATTTTATAAATAGTAAAGAGTCGCAGAATTACACTGATCAACAAAAATGACTTAAGTCCTTGCAGAATGCGAAATATCATGTCCGAAGTACTTTTAAATCTGGCTTCCGTTTGCTGCTATCACGTCTAGTTTAATAGATATTTGCCATTAAAATTGTTAAAAAAAAATTATTTACTAATTTTTTTTAAGAGTGCAATTTTTTTCCTGCTTCCAACGAAGGTCATTTCGATGCGTTTTTTAACGCAGTTTGCGAATATCGTCTTACTTTAGCGATATCTATAACGGTTTTTTTATATATTCTCAAAAAACTGAAAAAAGTGCTAAAAATGTACTGAAATTTCAGTGCTCTGTAATTCAGGACATATTTACTTATTTTAAATAAACAGTAGGGTCGATTTGTTTGTTTTTTCATGAAGAATAATTATCTGGAAAAAAATTTTAATTCGGATTATTCGTTTCTGAAATATCTTGGAAAATGTGTACTCTTCTTTTCAATTTCCGAAAACTTGTACTAAATACTGTACTGGATATCAGATCTTCATTTATCCATATTAAAATGATCGACGTTTGCTCGAGCGAACGTGCTTTTTGATCGGATCGTTACGGATGAGATTCCAACAATAATTATTTAAATAATTTTTATAAACAAATGCACACTTTAACCAAATTTTCATGAATAGGCTTCATTTTTTTATGCGCAATCAACTCGAAATGATTTGCCAGAGTCTCCTTGCTGCCATATTTTTCGTAATTACAAAAATTGTTAATTATGTGAACAATTTTTCTAAGCAAATGCACATTTTAACCATTTTTTCATGAATAGGTCTAATATTTTTTGAGAAATGAACTAGAAATGTTTTTCCAGGGACTCCTTGCTATCATATTTTTCATAGTGACAAAACCTATTGATTATGTACACAATTTTTATAAACAAATTCACATTTAAACCATTTTTTCATGAATAGGCCTAATTTTTTTTTTGAATGAACTGCAAATGTCTTTCCAAGGACTCCTTGCTATTATATTTTTCATAGTGACAAAACCTGTTGATTATGTAAACAAGTTTTATAAACAAATGCCCATTTTTACCTTTTCTTTTCAAAATAGACTTCATTTTTTGCGGAATGAACTCGAAATGTTTTGCTAAAGACTCGTTGCTACCATATTTGTCATAATGACAATAATTGCTACTTATATCAAAAATTTTTTATAAATAAATGCACATTTTTTCATGAATAGGCCTAGTTTTTTTGGCATAAACTACAAATGTATTTTTTCATGAATAGGCCTAGTTTTTTTGGCATAAACTACAAATGTCTTTCCAGGGACTCCTTCCTATCATATTTTTCAAATTGACAGAAACTGTTAATAACGAGGTTAATTATATAAACGATTTTTACAAACAAATGCCAATTTTCACCTTTTTTCATGCGGAATCACTTATTTGCGGAATCAACTCGAAATGTTTTGCCAAAGACTTCTTGCTACTATATCTTTTTGCAATTACAAAAACTGTTAATTATAATTAACATAATTATTATGCACTATTATGTTTGTATAATTAACATTATACAAAAACTGTTAATTTTAATTAACAGTTTTTGTAATTGTAAAAAATATAGTAGCAAGGAGTCTCTGGCGTCATTTCGAGTTGATTCCGCAAAAAAATGAAGTCTATTTATGAAAAAAGGTGAAAATTGGCATTTGTTTATAAAAATC
>JBAGKK010116898.1:0-25323 GCA_037177015.1 Euceroptres primus
TTTTCGTGGTTTTCAAAGTAAGTACATACTTTTACTCATAAAACTTTGATGATATGAGTAGCGAGAGGTTTTTTCTTTAATTTTATCATAAACCCGGACCCCGAAAATTAATCATAACAGTTAAACTATAGCAATATGCCTATTGTCATAACTTAATTTTGTCGTAACTCCACAACATTTTCGGAGACACCCATATTTTAATATAAGGGTGATTGCCGAAAAGTGACCATATTGGACCACGAAATTTCCGAAAAAAAAAAATTATTCCATGCCGTCTAAAATATGTTTTTTTAAAGACGACCAACCCAAGAGAGTATGAAAAAACCAAATAGAGAGATCAAGGAATATATTTGTGATATTTATGAATTTTATACGAAAATAACTCTTATACCTATGTTTCTGCCTAATAAGCGTGGAGTCTTACTTGAGTTCTGAATGTTTTTAAGTAATGTAAATGTCTGAGAGGAAAAAACAGGAAAAAATGAACTAGAACGTCCCTAACCTCAAAAGTCACTAAGTTCGCAAGGTATGACATTCGATCTTGACAATATAAATATTTGAAGAATCTTTTAAAAATATTCCAAAAACAGGTAAAAATGATTAAAAATATGGAAAACATCTGTGATTGCGCGATTTATTTGATATTGACTACACATCTTCAATATATCCTCTCGTTTAATAATCTTTTGAATTAATAGTTCGATAAATATGACATTTTGTCAAACATATTGTGCAAAAATCGTGATTATTATTGACATGAAAAACTTCGTTAGCCTAAAATTAACAAATCTATGTCGTATTTTGAATAGTTTGAATCACGATCTTCGAGTTTTATCTTAAAGTAGCAAAATCGTAAAGCCTGGCACAAAATTTGAGAACAGACTTTGGGGCGGTTTTTCGTACCTTTAACTGTAAAATATTCAATTTATCACTCCATAATCATAATTTTCAACTAATTTCAATCGATTTTCTTAAGCCCAAATTATTACAGAAAATATTTTTGATATTATTTAGCAATTTTTTATTTTAAATTTGTACTTTGGGACATCGCGGAACCTGACATTTTTCAAACATTTTTATTTATAATTTCTAAACGAAGTCGTCTAAAATTTGGAAACTTTTCTAAATTGTGCCCTGATGTGAGTTCTTTGCTGAGATATATTTAGAAAAAATTAATTAATCACAGGATATGTGAAAAATGATAGGGACTTAAAATGGTCAACTTTTTGGCAATCACCCATATATTATTATGTATATTATAGTTAAATTAAAATATTAAAGCTGAAAATTGTATAGTTTGAGTTACTTTTTAAGACCATTGATCATTAATTTGAAAACAGTTTAGTTTACATTCACTATACTGCCGTCCAAAGTAAAAAGATACATAAGTGACATTGTCGCTTAGGTCGACTTTTTCATTCCTAGGTTTTTTTTCATTCCTAAAACACAAAGTCACTTACGTATCTTTTTACTTTGGTCGGCAGTATATGACTCTAAAGTGTGCCTCGCGTATTTGTGGACATGCTCCAAAACCGTTTTTCGGGTATTTCATGTTATTTTATTCTGGTTTGTGATTTTATAAACCAGTTTTTTATCGCAAATCATGTTATGAAGTTCTAAAATGAAAATTTTTTCCGAGTCTCTTATTGATATTACCAATAGTGTAAATAATTTATCTTTTGGACACAAAAGTGCCCTCCCTATGGAGAATCACCCATATATTGCCTTAGCGTCCAGTTTTACGATGATTTTGGCGGTCATTCTCTTAGTCATACTTTCATTCAGAGTATTTTAGAGTCCAGATTGATGATGGTTTTAAATATTAATATTAAATATAACTAAGAGAACGACGTCGTTCTCTTAGTTATATTTACATTAAAAACATTTAAGTGTTTAGATTCCACAGAGAACATGCTATGGAAGCTATTCATTTCGATTTTAAAAGTGTTTGGCAAAGATATAAAGTTGATATACGTCATCCGGAATATTCACGCTAGTTACTACGAGCCGTATGCGAATTTCATGGTCTTCATATCCTAAGTATGCTTACAGAGATGCTGCGACTAAGAATCTATTTTTATATAATATAGAAAAAACATGTTGTTCATTAATATTTATGTATTAAACTTAAAATTTCTTACTTGAACACAAATAATAATCTCGATTTGAACTTTTAGAGTTTCAAAAATGTAAATTGTAGTAAAAAAGGAATTGAAAAATACGATTATAATGATAGGTTTGAAAAATTTTTTCGTTAAAAATTAAACACAAAAATCGATTTTTTCAAAGTGCTCGATCGATTTTTTAAAATTTGCTGTTAAATTGTTCGTGGGATGCTAAAAAAGTTTATTTAAAAGAAAAATCCCATTTGCAAACAACTTTGGGATATAAACGGTTCAGCCGCACCGTGTACTAATTTGTAGTAGAAAACTACTAATTCGCAGTAGAGAACTACTAATTTTTGCAGAAAGCAGACATTTACAGTATAGAACACTAATTTAGAGTAGAAAACTATTAATTCACTTAGTAAATTTTAACTACGTACATTAGTAAGCCATAAATCGTTCACCAATTGCATAGAAAGAATTCTTACTAATTTTTAGTAGAATCCTACTAATTCACACAGTAAGAAACTACTAATTCACTTAGAAGGCTTACTAATTTATTTAGAAAGGCTTACTAATTCATTTGGTAAGCCATGAATCGTTTAAAAATTGCTTTAGTAACCATTTCTATTAATTTTTAGTCAAAAACTACTAATTCACAGTAAAAAACTAAAAATTCACTTTACTAAAAAACACAATTCACTATAAAAAATGTCCGTTTCAAGCTTGAATCTAAATTAATACATATAAAAAAGTACCAAATATAAAAGAAACTCAACTTTTTACAATGTAGTTTTCTAATTAAAATGAGTAGAAATGTTTACTAAAGCAATTGGTAAATGATTTCACATTATTTTTATTTCATTAGATGAAAACTACTAAATCATATTTAGAGAGTTAAACTACAAAAATTTTCAATTAGTTTAGGAAATCGGGAAAAGCCAGGAAAATTTGAAATCGAAATTCTGTAAAAAGCAGCCTGTAGATGTTTGTAAAAGTGCTCGCCTGGAATATGAACAAAGCTTTGCGTCCCACTTGAGCCACAAGGGAATGCCGACGTACGAATGAGCGCAGGTAGAATGCGGTATCTGGTTGTGAGGAAGCTTTTCTTTTTATTAGGAATAATCCGAGAATTCGCGATATTACGGGAAAGAAGGTCACGAAAGTTATAGCAAAGGGGCTTTTATACTGTCTTTTTGAAGGGGAGTCTGCTTCTTACCGCATCTTTCCAAGCGGTACTTACTCGAGTGACATCCGACCCTTGTGGGAATGAGAAGATGCCGATAATTGAAGAATATTGCGTCGTCAAAAGAGGCAAATGTAACGGGCTTGGATTTCATTATACTCAGCCCGGTACTTGAGTTTCGTAAAGTCGTTGACCAATGGAGGCGAGGAGATATCAAAATAGAGTACTTTAGTCTCTTATTGGTGTCTTATAGCGAGAAGGTATCTCATTTAGATACGTTTACAGTTTTACACCCGTACTTGCACCTACGCGGGATTATGGTGCCGAGGAAGATAAAATGAAAGGCGAGAATTGTTTCCGAAGGAAAGATAGTGTTTTCCTTCGAATTACAGCCGACGTCGTGCTCGATTTAATTATTTTTCCACTGACAATTTCAACCGAACGTGGTTTCATTTAAGGGCATTCCACATTGAGATAATTCAGCGGTTGAAAATAATTACGAAACATTAACAGCACCACAGGAAAGACGAAGTGTTATTTTTACTCTGATTTCGGCGTGATATTTACCTGCAACAAAAATTACCCTATGTGGGTAACTTTTTAATCGGGTAAATCCTTTAGTTTACCCTAACGGTGAAAGCACCGTTAGGGTAACGCTAATAAAAATGAAATGGATTACCACATTTCCGAGACAAGAAAGGATGGTATGAAATTAGATCTTGTAATATAGTAATAATACTAGGTTAACTTGTCGATTCAATAGCTGTTTGCTTTTTTATATTAAGGGGAACAAGTTTATTTTTTTAAGATATTTAACTGTATTTTGGACTTCTGTGGGTTGACCCAGAATTTATTGAAGTGAGTTAGGTAGTTTTAATCTGGTTCTGATATCACTGAATTTGTATTTGTATTTGTATTTGTATTTTTATTTACGTAGACCCAACAGAAATCCAATCACTGAATAAAAAATATGTTGTAAAAAAATGTTGTAACCATACATTTTTCAAATTTTGTGACTTCTTTGTACCAATTTCAGCCTCTGGTATCCTCCTGGGAAAAAATTTCAGAAATATATTAATAATTCATCGAAATTCTACGGCAATTTATCTTTAAAATTAGCCCAAGAACTTTAAAAAATATTAAATATTTTCAGAGTTATTGGCATTTTTCAGAAACATCGAATTTTGACGTTTTTTTGCAATATATTTTTATAGAATTGACGTGTTGCCTTGAACTTGGGCTTATTTGACGCATAATTTTGTTAGCTTCTGTTCACGGGAACAAAATTTTAATTCAATATTACAAAAGTTAATGCTCTTTAATACCTACTGAAAAACAGGCCGATAATTACCGATAATTACTTGTGGTAGTTTAGATATTATGTAAAACTAAAAACGACCGTGAACTTTTTGAGACTAGAAAAACCTGGAGATGACAATAAATTTTTAAAATCAGAAAAACATCGTATTAACTTATTATTGTACGAGTTTGCACGAGATCGATTTCAAACGCTTTAAATTTTAAGCACTTCAAATTTTCAATTGTTCAGTTTTTGAAGCTTTTATGTTGAAATGATAATTTGGAACACTTTCCAATTTTTAATTATTCAGTTTTGAATGCTTGATTCAGAAAACCTCTAATTTTTAAGACATAATTTAAAATTGAATGCAATATCGAATGTTTTAATTTTTAATTTTTATTTAATTCTTTAATTATTTAATTAAAAATTTAAAAATATACAGTTTTTAATGCATATTTCAACATTTCAAGCCTGCTACAGCGAGTCTGTTTCTCCACTTACTTTGATCACTTTTATTTTTTAACAAGCCTCTTTTTTTAGAAGTTACTATAGGTTTCAAATAGCACATTTATTCGGAAATATTAGTTTAGGTATAAAAAGATACATTCCGCACCTTTTCGCTCACGATGAGATACCAGAACTCTCGCCCGCTCGCATAACGATCGCAGCGCTCTCTTTTTAAAAAAATTTTGCGGAAATTACAAATATCTTAACCTACATTACTTCTGGTCAATCTTTCAAATTAGAATAAATTTTTTCACTTTTTAAAAGATTTTTTTCACTTTTTTCATACTTACCTCCATTTATTTATAATTTTTTCATATTTAATGCAAGTACAAATATTGTCGCATTTTTATATTTAAAAGTTAAAGTTTAGGATTGATACTTTATAAATTGAACAATTTGTTTTTTTTAAATTGAAAAGTTCACAATTATACAACTTCAAATTTAAAACAATCACAAAGATCAAATCAACGTAGAATTATTAAAAAATTTCAGAATTTAAATTTTGAGGAGTTTGAAGTTAAAAAATATTCATTTCAAAGCGTTGAAGAGTTTTATCAATTTAAATTGAAATATATTGTATTTAAAACATTGTTTAGTTTCAAATTTACATCGCTCAAAGTATAGTATTTCAAGTATAGTATACTATACTATACATTCAAGTATAGTATACTATACTACATTTTCATACTATCAAAATTCGACAGATTCAAAATGAAGCATTGAATGTTTGAATAGGAAAAATTTCAAATTAGATGTTTTCAGAATTTAAAAGTTCCACGACATTCTAATTCTATTTGAAGTGCTTTTCATTCAAAATTGTTTAATTTTGAATGTTTTCAGTTCGACATTATTGAATTTTGAACGTTTTGAATTTAAAATTGTTCAATTTTAGGCAATTTAATTTGAAATAGTATGTAGTATAGTAAATGTAGTATAGTATTTCAAATTAAATTGCCTAAAATTGAACAATTTTTAATTCAAAACGATCAAAATTCAATAATGTCGAACTGAAAACATTCAAAATTAAACAATTTTGAATGAAAAGCACTTCAAATAAAAATAGAATGTCGTGGAACTTTTCAATTCTGAAAACATCTAATTTGAAATTTTTCCCATTCAAACATTCAATGCTTAATTTTGAATCTGTCGAATTTTGATAGTATGAAAATAAAAATTGTTCAATTATATTGAAGACTTAAATTTTAAACTTAAAACTTTGAAGATTCTGTAATAATTGCATTTGAATGATTATTAATTATATTGAAATCTTATACGATATAGAAGGCTTCTAAATTTTATATTATGCAATTCTAAGCATAAAAAAATCAAAACTTTGTCTTGAACGCTCAGAGTTTGCAGTTTATTAATTTTACATCAAATTAAAAGATTTTATTGCTTGGTAAAATTTTTTAAGTTAAATGATCTAAAAATAAAAACTCTTTACTTTCTTGGTTCTTTGATTTTAAACGTGTTTAATTTTAAATGGTTCCCATTTATTTACTTCGAAATTTAAGTGTCATTTTGCACTGAAATTGTCAAATCTTGAACATTCACAGATTTGATATTGTCAATATTGTTTTTAGTAATCATTGAATTTTGAAGGCAGCTTAAAATATTGAAACCTCAAAATGTGCTTATAAGCATCTAAGAATATCGAATCTTAGAGTTTTAATAATTCAGTCCGCATTTAAGGGGGGAAACGAGAAAAGAGTTTTTGTTCGAAAAAGCGGTAAAATAGGGGAATAGAGGGAAGACTGTGAAGTAGGGTGGTCCAAATTTTGTTTTTTTTTGAATTTTCATGCTCTCGCCCCCCCCTACATTTGTTCGAATCCTAAAAAAAGTGAACATGTATTTTTTTCAAAATCAATGAATATTTACAGGTAGCTCAAAGCTCATAAAGTTTTTTGTAATTTTCCCGTTGGAAAAAATACGTTTTTGTAAATTTGCGAAAGAATCGTTAATATTAGATGTTTCTTACATTTTCTTGCGCGCTTTTCTTCCGAATTGATCGCTGAATGCGAATCAATAATTACTTTTTGAATTCAACACCCAAAAACGTCTAGAGGGTCTGACTGACTATATTTGAGGGTCAACTATAGGACAGCCTTCTAGATGGTCAAACTGGCCATTTCTGGAGGGTCAAAAGTAGATGGTCGACTCGATCAACTCAGAGGGTCGACCCGATCATCTCAGAAGGCTGATTCGGTTATCATAGAGGGTTGAGTCGTTCATCTCAAAGGGTCGACTCGACCATCCCAGAAAGTCAACTTAATAATCTCAGAGAGTCATCTCAATCATCTAAGAGGATCGACTCGATCATCCCAGAGAGTGGACTCGATCATCTTAGAGAGTCGACTTAAATATCTAAAATGGTCAAAATAATAGTTATCTGTATTACGAGCTCTCCATTAGTTTTGAATAACTGGAGCCTGGCCCTGCCATGTCCATATGTGCGTATACCAATATATAAAGACTGTAGAAGAATGTTTAAGTTTAAAATTGATGAATAATATTTAAGTTTCAGTTAAATTCATTATTGAATTACAATATACTTTAAACTTGTATTATTCTAACCTCAAAAATTGTCAGTCTCGAAAGGCAAAACTAGTCCTTCAATAAAATAGGTACTTGCATATATCTTTTAAACACCCCAGAAATTCCGTATAACACTTTACTGAATGCACGTATTTTATAAAATAAAATCGTCTTAATCAGATCAATGATACAGCCTCGGAAAGGTTAGTCATTAGCTGCGTGTCCTTTATGAAAATAAGTGAGAACTGCATTATGTCATGCCATGCTAATTGAGGTGATCACGCGACTTTCCTATTTTCTTTTAAGAAGATCGATACGATAATCGCAGAGGGTCAATTCGACCATCATAGAACGAGGATCGACTTGATCATCCCGGATGGTGGAAGCGATCATCTTACAAGGTCGACTCAATCATCTGAGAGGGTCGATTTAATCATAACAGATGGACAAAATGAGAGAAGACAAGATATTTAACTTGACCATCCCAGAGGGTCGATTTGATTACCCTAACAGTCAGTCTGACCCTCTGTGGATTGTCAAGTTGAACATAAAAACGAGAGTCAAATTGACTATGTCGAAAAAAATATAGAGAGACAGTCTGAAAATCTAGAAGGTCAGGATGACTCTCTAAATTTTAACTCTCGAACTTTGACTCTGCATTTTTCTCCGTGGTATAAGTGCAAAAATGAGATATCGCATATTTTTGGCGTTTAACCTTATTTTTTTCAATTTTTTTCACAAACTATTTTTAATACGTAAGATGTTACTTTTTAAACATATTTCGATGTTTAAAAAATTGTTTAAACAATTAATTGTTGTTTATAACGATCTTATCTTAGAATAAAGCTAGAAAATTGCGGTTTTTTCTACATACTTCCACTTTTCTTCGATTTTATAGTTAGAATGAGATAATAATTATTGAAAATTAACAAAAGTAATTGTTTAAAAAATTAATTATTGTTTATCACGATATTCTCTTAGAATAAAACTAGAGAATTGAGGTTTTTTCTACACTCGTCAACTTTTTTTCGACTTTCTGGTTATGATGAGATAATAATGGATTAAAATTAACAAAAATAATTTTTTAAGCAATTTATTATTGTTTATAACAATTTTCCCGTTAAAAAAGATAGAAGATTGTGGTTTTTTCTATATTCTTCAACTTTTCTTTGACTCTTTAGTTATCAATAAATAATAATCAATAAACATCAACAAAAATCTTTTTTCAAGCTTTATATTATTGTCTATCATTAATCCAGAAACTTGCGGTTTTTTCTAAAATTTCGAACTTTTCTGCGGCTTTTCAGTTATGAACAAATTAATAGTAAATAAACACCAACAATATTTATTATTTAAAAAGCATTAAATTATTTTCTTCTGACTTAAGTATTCTTATTATTTAAATAATGATTCTTGTCAATGTTTAATTATTTGATTGTTCATAACTAAAGAGTCGAAGAAAAGTTGACGAATGTTAAAAAACTGCAATTTTCTAGCTTAATTTAAAAAAAGATCGTTATAAACAACAATTAATTGTTTAAATATTTACTTTTGTTTATTTTTAATAATGATTATCTCATTCACCGGAGAGTTTGAGAAAAGTACAAGAATATCGAAAAAACCCCAATTTTCTAGCTTTATTCTAAGAGAAGATCGTTAGAAACAATAATGAATTGTTTAAATATTTACTTTTGTTAATTTTCAATAATTATTATCTCATTCACCAGAGAGTTTAAGAAAAGTGTAAGAATGTCAAAAAAAAAAAAGAAATTTTCTAGCTTTATTATAAGAAAAGGTCATTGTAAACAATAATTAATTGTTTAAGCATTTACTTTTGTTACTTTTCAATAATTATCTCATTATAATTAGAGAGTCGAAGAAAAGTTGAAGAATGTAGAAAAACCCGCAATTTTCTAGCTTTATTCTAAGAAAAGATAGTTATAAACAATAATAAATTGTTTAAACAATTTTTAAAACATAAAAGTATGGTTAAAAAGTAATATCCTAAGTATTAAAAACAATTTGTGAAAAAAATTGCAAAAAAATCATATAAAACGCCAAAAATACGCGATATCTCATTTTTGCACTAATGGGATTTTTTTGGGAGTGGTTTATGGGTGATGAATTCAAAAAGTAATTGTTGATTTACATTCAGCGATTAATTCTCAAGAAAAACGTGCAAGAAAATGTATGAAACATCTAAAATTAACGATTCTATAGCAAATTTACAAAAACGTCTTTTTCCCATGGTAAATACACGTAAAACTTTATGGGTTTTGAGCAACCTCTAAATATCAATTGATTTCAAAAAGAAAAAAATACTTATTTAGTTTTTTTGGGGATTCAAGAAAATCTGGGGGGAGGATGGGAGCAAGAAAATTAAAAAAAAAAAGTGGGCCACCCTAATGTTGAACCTTGCATTATATTACTACAATATTAGTCCAGACATCTGGCCGAGAAAATGGTGTAAATCTAGTAAAGTGAGAAAATCAAAATTTTTTGTTATAAATTGCTTCATTTTGAGGTGCATAATATCGCTTCAAGTTCTGTGACAAGGTTTTTGACCGGTAACCCGGAAATTTTTTTGAAAAAGGAGCAAAAAATCATATACCTGTGGTTTGTTGCTTTCCTATGCATCGTAAAGGAAAAATGCATTGCACAAAAAAGAGACTAGATGAAATTCTGAGAAAAACTAAAAAAAAAAAGTTTTGTAGGACCAATAGTTGAAAAATTATGGTTTTCCCAAAAAACAAATTTTTTTCGATTTTTTGCTAAAAATCACAACTTTTCTTTTTTGCTTCCGTGTAGCTCGGATCCGAGGTGTCATACGTCAAAATGGTCCACAGATGAATTAAACTAGATGTTATTGTCTGTAATTTTTTAATAAAAGAATATTCTAATTATAATAGATCGCGAGTTGGCATTTCTCAAATTTGACCCTTTTCGGCCTATTTTTAGGGGTAAATAACATAAGTTCAAGTTATTCAAAGTAGCTCATTTCTGCATGAATTGACATTAAAGGTGGCAGAGGATGAATGAAAGTACATATACATGAAATTACACGTAATTTAAAAAAAAAAGTTCTAACTTTATTAGTTTCCGATTCCATTAGTTTCCGCCTTACAAAAATTCCGGGTTTTTTTTTACATTTTTTAGCAGAAAATCGAAAAACTGTGTTTTTTTGGAAATAGCTCGTTTCCTAGATGTCACAGGAGAAAGTTCTACCAAGATAAATTATGATGGGTTAAAATCCGCGTAAATTAAAAAAAAAAATGCTCTAGCCCTAACAGGTCACGAGTTATGACCTTGTAAATTGGATCCTTTCTCTATACTAATACTAAAGTGCATCGTGGAATGCAACTATGTCCATATTTTAACATTTCTTAGGCCCAATTCATTAAAAATAAATAGTTAAGTTATTTTCATCAATAAAAAAAATTATTTAAACAAATGTTACCTCCTCATGCCTGAAATATGCATTTTTCGGCAGTTTTAGCTACAATTTCTGCCAGGGAGGCTTACAAATTAAACAAATATCAATTCGATATTCACTGTTTTTTTATGAATTAACAAATAAATGTTTAAACAAATGTTTCTTCTTCATCTTCAAATATGCATTTTTTGGCGTTTTTTAAATGCAATTTCTCACGGACTCTTATTAAATATTGAAAATATACCAAGTCGATATTTATTGATTTTTTATGAATAAACAAATAATTGTTTAAAAAAATATTTCTTCTTCGTCCTCAAATATGCATTTTAGGCATTTTTCAGATGCAAATTCACTCAGGGAGGCTTATTAATAATTAAAAAAATATCAATTCATCATAAAGAAGTACACGGTTAGCCACGATTAAGTTCAACCCAAAGGTGACTCGTGATTTTCTTTTTGATTTCGTTGCTAGTACACGGAAATAATTTCGGCACGGCAGGCGCACCACCTACAGTACAGCAGCTGTACGTAGGCTCGGGCACAACTGTCATACCGATTTTGGCGCATCAGACGCGCCAAACTGAGGCGATAAACAAAAGATGCACAGCTCCTGTGCCTTCCGTACGTCTGCTGTCTCAAAACGGCAGTACACGTCTGCTGTGCCGAAATTCTTTCCATGTGTGTATTACGATTATTTTAAGACTAGAAAGAAAAAAATCTGTAGACTAATGTTTGAAAAAAATCAATTTTAATTTTCTTTTTATTTATACCTCAACTTTATACCAGTGAAAGATACTTTAACGTATTGTTTTATTTATTTTTCATGTTCTAGAACATGTGAAGACTACTTCGAAACCAAAACAAACAAAAATAATTCATCTATATTTGAAAAAAATAACATTTATGATTCTTTTTCGACAAAAAAATGGGTTTTGAATAATTTAGAACTTTTTTTTATGTAAAAGTAAGTAATTTTTTTATTCAAACTGCCTAAAATAAAAAGGAACTTTAATAACAATATTATTTTTTCTATAATCTGTTTAAATTAATATTAAATTAAATATTAAATTTATATTAAATTAAATCAATAATAGCAAGTGAAGACTGTTCTATTCGGATAATACACGCAGTAATCGCTTAACGCAGTCCGGATGATTTTTGACAATCTTGTTAATTAGTTTTGTACAGTTTTGAAGTCGAAATGAAATGATTCCTTGCTAGCTTACTAAAAACACCAAATTCTATTTGCTTATCATCACAGAAATCTTGAATGTGAAGAAAAAACTGTATGAATTTTAGGGATAACCGAAATGTTGAAGTCTAGGTAACTCTTCTTGAAATCGGCGATTTATAATTGGGAAGTAGGATTTGACCAAAGCAGGCAGCAACAACTGCTTTTAAGTCTTCCAATACTCTGACATATTTTAGGCAGCCCAAAGTGTATGTTGAGTTTAAGACGAATTACCTAGACTTCATCATTTCGGTTACTTCTAAAATTCACGCATTTTTTCATATACAAGATTTCTGTGAAGATAAGCAAATGGGATTTGGTGTTTTTGGTGAGAAAGCAAGAAATAATTTTATTTTGACTCAAAAACTGTGTGGAATAAGTACATCGTTGCCAAAAATCATCCAGACTACGCTAAGCGATTACAGCGGGCATTATGCGAACACACACAAGTCTTCACTCTCTGTAACATTAATTTCAATTGATTATACAATAAATAATATTGTTATTAAAGCTCCTTTATATTTTTGGCTATTTAAATAAAACAATACTCTTCTTTTAAAAAAACAAATGTCTGGAATTATTGATAAACCAATTTCTTTAGAAAGAAAATCATAAAAACGATTTTTTTAGAAATTGATCAAGCATTTTGGTTCGTTTTTGTTTTGGAATAGTCTTTACATGTACCAGAACGAGAAAAAAATAAAGCAGGATGTTAAAGTATTTTTCAGTGGGATAAAGTTGAGGTAAACATGAACGAAAAATTAAAATTGATTTTTCTCCAAAATGGGTCTAGCGATTTTTTTCTTTCTTGTCTTCAAATAATTGTAATACATACTAGTAACGAAATCAAAAAGAAAATCAGGAGTGCCAGGACTTTTGGGTTGTACTCAATCGAGACTAACCGTGAGTATCTTTATTACAATTTGTACAACGTTGTACAAACCAAAAGCAAAATTTTACCAACCAAAAGTACCAGATGTCTGGACTATATGAAAAATAATTTCCACATTTCTCTCTGCTTTCGCGATTAAATTTTGTGGTAAAAGGTAAAATTTGTGGTAAAATGTTGTTGAAAATTTTACAAAGGGACAGGAGTGACCTCAAATGTTAATTTCTCTCATGGATAAATGAAATAAATTTGATTCCTCTCTTCGCCGCGATAGGCGTGAAAATTCAATCGCGAGAGACAGTAAATGCGATTCGACACGACAGGACGTGCCGAATGAAATTTTGAAAAGCATTTGAAAGACAAAACATTCGCTAGGATTGGACGCTTGGCACGTTCGAAATGGTGTATAGGTACTGTACAGTCTCGTCGCTCCGGGACAATCCCACAACAGAGGAATCACCGGAAACGGAAAAGAGAGGCGCGACAGTGAGATCAGCTGCGGACGGCTAACTCGCTGATTAACCAAATACCGGTGCACACGGCAAACGACGAGGTAAATAGCAAGCAACCTGTCGCCCACACACCGAATGGGATCATGAGGGTCCATACCCCATGCGAACTCGAACTTTTTCGCTATCAATTATTCGACATCCAATCGACCTTCTCTTATTCCGTTTGTCGCGAATTTTCACCCTTGAGTGTCATCCCTCGTCATTTCTAGTATAAAGTGATGTTGTAACAGTAAAAAAAATATACAGGGTTGTTACAAAATCCCAATTTCAAATTTCCCTGACTTTTAGGATGATTTGTTTAGGAGGTACATGGGTCGATCCCGCAAAAGAGAAAGGCGAAATTCGTAAGTGGATTGACCGTGAACTAAAAAACGGAATAATACGCAATTTGGAGACATATTTAGGGGAACGTGACCCGAACTGGATAGGTTTCCGACCTGAATAATACGTAAAAATGACCAAATAATTGAATTAAACGAACTGCAGTAATTTAATTTTCAGCGTAATATTTGTATTTTTCTCTCAATAAACCTGTCAAATATAAATAAAAAACGGTCGGTAATTAGATGCATATGACACACTGTTAAGTTCATATTCATAAAATTACAAAATTTACTTATGGCAGTAAAAGTAAATTATGAGGAATAAACTTGACTCTGCGCAAAGAACGACGAATATTCCACGAGCCCTGAAGCGCGCTCAAACTATCGAGCGAAGCGCACGATGAGACTTATTTGTCGTTTTTAAGCTAAAAAATTAAAAAATGTGTTTTTAACATAAAGACGTAACTTTTGACCTCTGATAATTTCGTAATTTTTACTGCCGTAGGATTTTTTTACATCTATTTCTTTTGTTCTTTGTATTCAAGGAACATTTGGCTTTAAAACTTTCCACACAAACAGACTTTTAATTATCACAAACAACATAATTAAGACGTTTTTATTCGTAGTGTTATTTTCCCCAATCTGGATAATTCGTAAAAAAAAAACACTCAAAAGTTTTTCCGAGGGTTTGACAACTCGTGAAGTCAGGTGTACACTTGTAATAAAATCTTCTGAAGTCTCCTGAAATATCTGAAATCTCTCGGAATATCTGAAGTCACTTGAATTACCTTGAAGTCACTTGAATTTAGTTGAAGTTACTTGAATTCACTTGAAGTCACTTGAATTCATTTGAAGCTCCTTGAATTCTCTTGAAATCTCCTTAACTATCTGAAGTCATTTGAATTCTTCTGAAGTCTCTCGAAATCTCCTGAAATATCTGAAGTCATTTGAATTCACATGAAGTCACTTGAAGTCACTTGAAATCTCCTGAAGTCAGTGAAATCTTCTTATGTCATTGAAATATCCTGAAGTATCTTGAAGTCAAAAGTTGGTGTACACCCGATCGGTCGTCATCAACCCCTTGAGTTTTTCAAATGACCCGCGCATTTTTCAACATTAAAGAACTAGCTATTTTAATAGATTTTTTCAGCATTTAAAGTTGACAGAAGGGGCTGTCATCATTTAATATTTAATACGATAGAGATAATAGCTTGTGTTTTTTTACGATACGTTTAAAAATATTACTTTTATCAAGACAAAAACATTTAAAAGTAACAATTCTGAAATGCTCTTCGATGAGATCAAGTGAAATATTTATCAATTAACACAGTGAGTGCTGCAAAATACGATTATCCAGATCGTAGTCCCAAATCCTCATCTGGATAAAATTATTGTTTAAAGGAATGTTTTATCTTCAATTTTCTTTTTAATTAATACTTTTTTAGTATTAGTATTAGTAATTAGTATTAAGTAATACTTTTATTTTTTCTGTGAAATGTTTAATTATTATAAAGTCAAAATTTTTGTTATCCGGATCGACTTACTCTTCCCTGTTCACTTTATGAATAATAAATACCAACAATAAAAGTTTAAAGAAATGAAAAATTGACTGACATAATATTTCTTGGAATTTCGATTTTCTCTTTTCCACCTCCATGGTAGCGCCCCTGAGATTGTAAAAATGTTCTTCATAAAAAAAGTTGTACACCCTTTCAAGTACATAAATTTAGCTTTCGCACTAACCAAACTCCACTCAAAAAAGTTGAAAATTGTAGAAGTGGTGCACATTTCTCTTGGTGAATGTGAAAATTGAAAAAAAATGGTTAGCTTTTTGTTTATAAAATCGAAATTTTTTTATAAATCTGGACACCGGTTAGTATCATAGAGATATTTTTTTACGTAATCCCTATAAATTTGAAGCAATTTGGAGCATCCGTTCGTTAATTATCGTGGCTACTGTCCAAAAAAATTGAAGGAAGAGAAAAAGCGGGTTAACCCTGTAAGGTCCGTTGACTAAAAATTCTATAAAAATTCAGGGATAATCTGCGGTCATTTTTTAAGCGATTTTTTCAATAAAATTCTTTAAATTTTTTTTTAGTTTTCTTGGCTTCCATTGAGTGTGAGATTGGAATAGTCAACTTTAATCTAATCCTCATATTTATTTTTCACAATTTTAAGTTTATCACATAAAAATTCTAGAAAATCGAAAAAAGTAAATGTGCCATGTATGGCACAATGGGCACTAAAGCAGCGTTCTCCAAACTTTTTATGTCGATGGTAGCTCGCGGTAGAGTCACCCAGAGCACCCTTTTTTTCTATTCCAGGTTGACCGCCTGGTACCTTTGGGTCCCTGGCTTCTATTCATTTGTAAATTTTAGAAGGGAAAAACATTGTAAAACTAAAAATATTCTTAAAATATTTTATTTTAGCTTGTGTGTAAAGTAAATTATTTTATTTAATTATTTAATTTGTACTTAAATTTCAAAATAAATTGAAATAAACTATTTAAATTCTTGATATTATGACTAAAATATAAAGTGTTTAAATTTTAAAATGAATTTAAATAAAATAAGAAATAATATTCAAGTTCATAAAATCTGAAGATCTTAAAACTATTAACATTAATTATATTATTATTGTATATTTTGTTTATTAAATAATATTAAACAATTAAAAATCCGAAATTTTAAAAATGAGTTAATTTATGTTTCTTCCATATTTTCATAAAAAGGTAGTTATTAAAAATAAAATAATTACTTAAAATTTTTATTTTTTTTACATAATTTATATATTTATACATTTATACAATTTTTTATTCATACACAATTATTACTATAAATAATTTAAATCAGGTTATTCAAACAATTATTTTTTTAATAATTTTATTATAAGCTTAATTTTTTTCATAAACCTCTGGGGTTTATGGTCGGTCTTCCTCGGAAAGGGCCTTTACCGCGAAAGTAGGTCAGGCGGTAGTCCCGGCGGTAAAACTACCGCCGGTAGTAGGTTTGCCGACCGCTGCACTAAAGGGTTAAAATTTAGAGCTCCCACATGTGTACACCATTGACACTCGTACACGATTTAGACTGCATTTTCGGCAATTTTCAAGATTTTTGAAAGCGACTTGGCTCAAGGAACTTGTGAAAGATTGTAGAATAATAAATTGCAAAAAAGGTAAAATAGAAAATTTTACCTATATATCCCCTTAACCGATGACTTAGTTTTCGTGAACAGAGAAACAAACTCATTCTACTCTTTACGCCTGACCGAAAATGACTTATACTACTGCTGCACTTGAATGATCGTTTTCTTTCTCTCCTCCAACATTCAATTCTTCAGGGTTGCTATAAAATCCCAATTAAAAAAATTCCCGACTTTTCCTGGCATTTCCATGACCAATTTTCCATTTTCCCAGACCATTATAATTATAATTATATAATACAGGAATCGCAGTGGTTCAGTAGTTCAATTTTGAGAGAAAAAAGGGTTCTGTTTCGAAAAAGGGGATTTGAAAAAAGGGGAGAGTTTTATTCTTTTAAAATATAAAGGAAGCTGTAATTATCCAGAATCTTAAAAAATCCTCGAAAATTGTAGATTCCTATCTAGAATCTAATAAAATACTCCTTAAATTTCTCAACTTTCAGAATCTTTGGAATGCTCTAGAATTCTCAAATTCTTCATGACTTCTGGACTTTTCAACGAATTTTAAAATCTTCTACAATATTTTTAATTTTCCATAAACTCGTAGATTCCTTAAATCTTTTGAAATCCTAAAAAATTCTCTATAATCTTCAATACCGGTCACAAATACGAGACCACCTATTTTTGGTGAGATGCATCACTTCTCCTAATTATTATAGTCTACGAGATGAAATTTTTTCCTTAAAATAAAACGAATTTTATTGAAATTTGACGGTATGTAAGTCAGAGTTGGAGTAATTTTGTTAATTTCATATGAAAATATTGCAAAAATAATGCATTTTTTGATTTTTTCTATTACTTTTAATAACTTAAGAAATAAATAACTTTTTTTGATGTTCTTAGGCTCATTTTAAAGACACCTCTCCATAGAATTTCATGAACCTATGAAGAGAACTCTTCAAGTTTTTCTCTCGATTCTGACAGAGACTGAGCTTGGCACAGAAAGGTTTTAAAATTTCAATAACGTATAATTATTTATTAAAAAAATTTAAAATCAGTCTATATTAAATCATAAATTTTATTAGAATACGTAGGAATATTAATTTCTATATTTTATCTAATTAATTTTCTGAGTAATCGCTTTATTTGAAGTTTTACAACAGTTTTGTTCAAAGTTCAGCCTTTGGAAGAATCGAGAAAAAAATTAGAGAGTTCTCTTCACACATTCATAAAATTCTATGGAGATTTATCTTTAAAATGAGCCATAGAAATTCAGAAAATGTTCATTATTTTGTAAGTTCTTGGAAATTCCGTAAAAAATAAAAAATGCACTATTTTTGCACTTTCTAAATCTGAATTAGTGAAAAGTGAGCCACTAATTTACTGTAGTGAAAATTTCTATTAACTATTAGTTGTATTTCACTATATCTTTCAGTAGTTCGCAACTTTTTACTGTTCAGTCAAAAATTACTAATAATTAGTCAAAATTTTTATCAAAGTAAATTAATGGTTTATTTTTCACTAATTCAGATTTAGAGAGTAATATTTTCTTATAGAATTGACAAAATAATATCAATTTGGGTCTATATAAAGCAAAATTTTACTCTAGCTTTCGTACTTTTTTTTAAGACTCAAAAATTCTACAGAATTTTAGAGAGATCCTGAAAACAGTCCATAAGATTCTTCAAGATTATTAGAGTCGTTCGTAGATTTTAGAGGATTCGAAAGGATTCTGCAGAATTCTAGAAATTCTAATGCAGTGCAGAATAATGTGTTTGAAGTTCTGAACGTTCAAATGAACGAAATTTTTATTTAATTTCATTGTAAACTGAAATTTGTTCTAAAACATTGGTTTATTAATATAAAAAGTAATGTAATGATAAAGAAGCTCATGAAATTTATCTTTATTTTGTAGATTGAACGATATTTTAAGATAAATTTGAGTTAAGAGAAAAAGTTAGTTTATGTGAAAGTTCGAAACTTCAGATAAATTTCAGAATGTTCTTGAGCATTCTAGAAGATTTTGGAAGATCATGGAAGAGTTCAGAAGATTTTAGACGATTTTAGAAGATTCTGAAATATTCTAGTATATTTTGTAGAATATTAAAGAATTTTTAAGAATTCTTAAAATTGTATTAAGAATTATTTAAGATTGTATTTGATTATTAGAGGAAAATCCAGAAAGTTCTAAAAGATTATGGAAGAACCCAGAAGAATCAAATGGTTGTAGATTTTTAAACAGTCTTTGGAGACTTTGGAGGATTTTAAAAGATTCTGTAGAAAATTCTAAAAGGTGACGGAAGTATTCAGAAAATTTTAGAAGATTCTGGAAGAGTCTAGTATATGTTGTAGAGCATTGAAGAATTTTAAGATATTATTTCATAAGATTATTATAGGAGAACCCAGAAAATCCTAAACCAGTCTCAAATAATTTAGAGAATTTTTAAGGATGTTAAAGTATTTTTAAAGATTGTGGAGAAATTTAAGAGATTTTAGGAGACCTTCGTAGATATTGAAAGTTTTGAAATTATGGGAAAATTAAGAAAACATTAAAAGAGTTTTTTAATGTCACAAGTTTCCATTTCTCATAATTCTTTGAAAATTATTCGGATCTTTGAATATAAAAGAGAAAAAGGGGGAAAAGGAATGAAACACTAAAAAAGTGATTTTAGGAGATTTGGAGAATAATAGGGGAAAAACAAAATCAAAAGTAAGAAATGACAAGTGACAAAATTACGTAATCGGTCCCTCATGTTTTTTCTTAAAAATTTGGTTCAAACATTGGGAAATAAATCTAAAATTTGCGATCTATTTGTTAGGCTAAATAAAAAGAAACAGTACACTGTATTTTATTATAAGGGAACGGAGGGGATTTAACAAACTCTCTAAATGAGAAACAGTCAAAATTTTCACCGATTTCATTCAGTGACCCATTTCTAGCTAACTCACCAGTGATTTTTGACTGAATTTCAGTCAATTTCACTAAAATTCAGTCAAAATTCAAAGATGAATTAGCTAGAAATGGGTCACTGAATGAAATCAGTGAAAATTTTGACTGATTCAGATTTAGAGAGCACACATCTCTGAAAATTATAATGGAAATTTCTCTATTGTCAACTTTTTGCAACGTTTTGACTCAATTTCATGGCTGAAAATTTTTAAAATGAACTTTTTGGGATTTAATGTATTCACCTTACAGAATAATTTAGTTCTGACAGGTAACTTTTTCACGAAATGAAACTTTTAAAAATGACATCAGGGCATGAACCAATAGCATCATGGGACCAATTTTTTCCAGCAACATAACTCATACTCTAATAACACAAATATGTCTTCTGCATCAAGTACATTGTTGCTGGCCTTTTTTTAGGTTTTTTTGCCATTTCTTTTGAATTAAAGTCATAATTCTCAGTTACGTTAATATAAATGTCAGATCTATAGGGCAAGGTGCCCTAATAACAGACCCTTTCCTCCTTATTAAAAGAGACAATAGGGACTCTGGCACACACACATATGTTTGTATGTATGTATAATTGGCCCTTTCAATAATCACATACTTTGGAAACTTGTAGAAAACTATTAAATATATAAAAGTTTTTACTTGAAATATTAAACTACGTATCATCATAAGCAACAAAAATAGATTGCAAAGTCACAAATTTTTAGCACTGCTTTTAAAATGTGGATTTTCTGATAAAAATATTAAGTTTTAGAGCAATAAGTTTTATGTAATCCGAAGATTATATTATCAGCAAAAAAAAGTAGCAGTTTTATAAATGTTTCAGGAGAAAAATTTATTTCATAAAAAAAGTTAAAAGTGCTTTAATTAGAGAACCTTTGGAACTCCTACTTGAGTGTTCATTTTTTTCTTTTTACTTTACAAGTGTAGAAACATAGAAATTTAAAATCAGTACCTTCTCTGTAATATAAATGTTAATATAAGATAACTTTCGTTAAATTTTCATTAAATTTTGATGCTTTCAGATTATCAGTAAGATTTTAAGCACCTAGAGGATTACCGAAAAACTATTAGTCATTTTTGTGCCCCATGTTGCTTAAATATCATTTAAATAATTGTCAACCACATGCGAGATTTTATGTTATTAAAATACCAGGAAACTCCAATTAGGAAGTTGAAAACTTCGTAAAAAGTGATTTGTTTGACGTATTATGATCTGTTAATAAAGTTACGTAAAACCAACATTTTGCATGAAAATCGGAAACTTCTAGGTAAACAAAAGGGCAAAATATTTGAGACATTGTTTTTTAAATACATTTAAAAAAACTAAATAATGAATTTTACGAATAGATATTTTACGAAAATAATTAAAGGAAGCTTTAATTTCCATGGTAATTTTCACAAACATGTGATTGAAGTTTTATGCAGTTACCGCAACTGAAATTTTAGTTTCATTTTTTTAAATTTAGGAAAAATTTAAGAAAATTTATTTACAAGAAACTGAACATTCCGTTAAAAAAGGTAATTTTACGATATATGTAACTGAAAATTCAGAAAGTTGTAGCTGAAAGTTTCGAATCTGTAACAGAACAAATTTCACGTTCAGGGCAACTGAAGTTTTATGTAGTTACATGTGACTGAAAATACAGTTACTGCTTCAGAAGTTTAAGATAGAAAAACAAAAATTTACATTTTGTAACTGAAATTTAAAACAAATTCTTGATAATTCTATTACATTTTGGTAATTTCTAGATGCGGCTTCTGAAAAGTGTTTTAAATTGCATAGAAATTTCTGTAACCTTTGTGACTTAAAACTTTCGGAAATTTACGCATACACTCATCGCTGGATCGAGGGCGTCGTTCACGCTTCACTGATTCTGTCCCCCGCCCCTGAGCGTCCCGCGACGGCGCCATCGCTCGGGCAGTCAGGGCCGCCAGACGTTGTTTACATTACGACTCTCTGTGCATTTACTTTTGTACGTTCAGAGACTATATACGCGGTCCTGAAGACTGCTCGCTCGAATAGCATTAGATTGAGGACAGTCTACCCCCGAGCCCTGCCCTCGATCCACCGATAAGTGTATTTCTAATCTTAATTTTGGGTTCGCAGAAAATAACGAAGTATAAAGTTTACTCCCAATTCCTGCAACGAAATTAACTTCACAGAACAAATTTTACTTAAACTCCGGGACAATTTCCTTTTGTTTTACCATGACAACGCATGTATTTCGAAAAACATGAAGTTGTCTGCATAAAAAGTTATTCCTCGAAAAAATTACCTGCAACTTTTATCCTTATACTTCCAGTGTTAACATCCAATAGCGTGGGCCGTAAATAAAAATAAAATCCATGATTTTTTATACATTTTTAAAATATCTTCTGTTAGCAGAAATGAATCGAAGTCGAAAAGTTGGAAAACAGTGATTTTTTCAATACATCACGATGTTATATTTACATTTCTGTTTCGATTATCTTCTCTTGGTACAAATTGATTCATTTTAGTATAATAATAGACTTTTAAGAAACATTGATGAATGAAAGAGCATTGCGAAGTTAATAAAGTTACTCAAAATCAATATTTTGCAATAAAATTGGGGGTTTGAGGTTGAACAAGAGAGATAAAAAGTCACAAAAATTTTTTTGCTAAATATTTTTTTCTGGGATTTTTTAACGACCTAATAACACACTAAGTTCTGAAAGGAAAATTCAAAATATTGAAAAATGTATGTTTGAGAGATCATAGAGTAAAATACTATTTTTCAAAATCATCAAATTGTCGTATCCTGAAAGCAATTTTTCTATGTTTTTGTATTAATTACAAGTAAAATTGTAATTAGGTATGTTCCCTCTAAATCTGAATTAGTCAAAAACTACTACACTCATCGGTGGATCGAGAGCCCATGTATCGAGGACCACCTTCATGGTCGTTCACGTTCACTGCTCGCTTGAATAGCATTGAGTCGAGGACCGTCTACCCCCGAGCCCGGCTCTTGATCCACCAATGAGTGTAATGAATTAATGAGATGTCTTCCACCAATTCAATCAGTAAGCATTTTAACTAATAATTAATAGGCAACTAGTAATTTTTAGTCAAATTCTACTAATTCATTTAGTAACCGTTACTGATTATATTAGTAACTGTTACTAAATGAATTAGTATAATTTCACTAAAAATTAGTAGTTTTCTACTAATCATTGGTAGAAATACTTTCTAACTCAATTGGTGGAAGACTTCTCGTTATTTCATTAGTAGTTTTTGACTAATATTTAGAGAGTTAATATACAAGTGTAGATGTTACCTTAAGGTTAAAAAAATACTTTGACAATTTTTACATCTGGTTTAAATTTTAATTGAAGAATTCTTGATACCCGTTAATATTTAAATTGGATTATTAAAAAATTTTAATTAACAAAATCACGCAATTATGTAGAATTTTTCTTGTCGTTTTGTGAAATAAGAGTGTTTTTATTAAGTTTAAGATTTGTCAAGATTGTTTTTAATAATCTCATACAAAAATTTAACCATATTTTTATATAAGATATTACTTATCAACTTTTTAAATAAAATGTACGCTAACTATATGTATATGATTTCATATCATTTTTGAAATTTTGAATTTCATGACGTGTGATATTTGTAAGTCTTTCTGAAATTAATCCAAAAACATAGAAAAATTGCTTTCAGAATATGCCAATTTTATAATCTTGAAAAATAGAATTTTACTCTTTGATGTCCCAAAAACACATTTTTGAAAATTCAGGTATTTCCTTTCAGAATTTAATATTGATTTGATTGATTTGAATTGATTTATTGCGACAACCCAACAGCTTACAAAAAACCACTTATAAGGTTGAATTAAGTTGTACATATAGGATCTAAATTGTGTGTCTATTCTAATTAACAAGCATTTTACAATGTTAACTCGTTCTTACATTCTCAATTAATGCTATTTATTTCGATTGGTTATAATCTTCTTTATATGAGGAAGGGCCTGCTGTATAAATGTATTTAGAGACATACCAAATAAATCGATGTTGACCGCTAAAGAGTATAAATCGTTAATGTTTCTACATAGCTTGTAAATCGGCGAGTAGTACAATGTATTATTTGTCGTCGGTGGTAGATACAGAAGAAAATTACTTCTGCTATTTTTTTGAGGAACATTAAGAGGAATTGAATCCAAAATAGTAGGGCACACGATCATACCGTTTAATAATTTAAAACCAAATCCTAGCGAAAGTAACAATTGCCTTTCTTGAATTTTAAATGTGTTAAATCTTTCACAGAGATTCGTATAGTCACTTCCTCTTGCGGGATAAAAACCGTCGTTTTTCAATACTAAAAATTTTAAAAATCTCTTCTGTATCTTCTCCATCGCGTCCTTTGCTAATTGGGTGTGTGGATTCCATACCACTGATGCGTAATCAAATTTAGAATGCACGTAAGCATTAAATAAGACTGTCAGAGCTTTTGTGCTACGCAGAGTTTTACATGAACGCAGTGTATAAACCCTAGCATTTTATTTGCAGAGCCATCAACGCAATCAATATATTCCTTAAATGATAACTGAGGATCATATAGAAGACCTAGATCCTTCACTACATAGACCTTTTTCAACTCTGTTCCTACGAGCTCGTATGAAAAAAATATCGGTACAGCTTTCCTTGTACATAAAAGTCATAACCTGACACTTGTTAATATTCATGGATAAACCCATTTCTCCACACCATTGGAGAAACTCTATCAGACCTACCTGTACCGTTATACAATCCCTAACACAGGTTAGGGATTAACCGGCATCGTTAAAAATACTGTAAAGATAACTGGTCCCAAATTAGACCCTTGTGGCACCCCTGATGTGGGAGTAAATGGCTTCGAGTTGCATTCATCAATTTGAACATAATTTTTGCGATCCGATAAAAAGTTCTGAAGAAGAATGATCAAGTTTACAGGAAGGTCCGTAGAATAGAGTTTCTCCAACATACTATGATGTCCTAATTTATCGAAACACTTCTCAATTTCCAGGTATATTACTTCAACTTGATTACCATTTGCAATAGAGTTAGCTACAAATTGAGTGAATGAAATTAAGTTAGTGACTGTTGAACTGACAGAAACAAATCGATGTTGACAATCTGTTATATACGTTCTTATAGATGCTGATATAAAGCCCGCCAAGCAAGATTCAATGACTTTTGAAA